>JAQZBX010042756.1:0-21901 GCA_029593785.1 Cabassous unicinctus
CTTTAAAAAAAAAAAAAAAAGGAAGTGCTATAGCTCGGAAGTGGGCCTTCTGGAAACGCTGCTTCACCCAGTCTCCAGACACACCCTTTCCTTCTGTCTCCCTGGCTGCTCCTTCTCATTCTCCTTTGTTGATTCCTCATTTCCCCAGCCTTCCTGGAGCTCCCTAGGGCTTAGTCCCCTGACCTTTTTCTTCTGTCTCCACACTCACCTCCTTGGTAATCTCATCCAGGGCTCCCAAATTGACCTCTCCTGGACTCCAGTTGCCTTTTCACCATCGTCGTCCAGTTGCCTTTTCACCATCTCCACGTGGATGCCGACTGGTCATTGCACACCTGCCATACAAATTGAGCTCTTTGCTCTCCCGCCTCCCAGCTGCTCTTCTCAGTGAATGACAGCTCTGTCCTCTGGCTGCTTAGCCAAAACCATGGAGGCATTCTTGGCTCCTTTTTTCTCAAACTCCAAATTCAATCTGCCAACCACTTCTTCTATTGACTCTACCTTTACAATATGCCCAGATTCTCTCCATCTCTCATCACCCCTCATCCGAGCCACCATTACCTCTTTCCAGGATTGTTAAAATAGCTTTTTGTTTGATCTTCGCCTCCTTTGAGTCTTTGCTGATGTGTAGACTCTCACAAGGCCTAACCTCATCACTCTATTTAAAATTGAACCTGTCTGCACATCCTATCCCCCTTGCCCTGCTTTTATTCTCTCCATAGTACTTCTCACCATCTAACATAATATATTCTATTTTCGTCTTTGGTATCTGACTTCCCCTACTAAAATATAAAAATAAAAGCCATGTAAAGGAAGGGATTTTTGTCTTTCTATGGTCTCTGTATTTCCTATATCTAGGTCATAAAAGACAATCAGTGAAGAGTTGTTGAATTTGAAACAGGCTGGTTGGATCCATTCCCACCTGTCCTCAGATTCCACCTATTTGTGATGACTTACAGATCAATACCTGATTCATGAACTTTTCACTCAGCAAATGGCTTTTGAGCATCTCTGCAGGGACACTGGGCTAGACGATGATATTAAGCAGTGAACATCAGAATCAGTCCCTGTTCTCATGCAGCTATGGTCTTCCCTAGCATGGGAGACAGGCGTAATTATTTAATGGCAAATATGATAGTCCTGGGAGCAGAGGGTGCGGTTAGAATATATGATGGGGGGCAAATCCAGCTTTTCTTAAGCTCTAGACCCACATACCCAATTTCTTATTTGTCTTCTCTAGTTGCATATTTCACTAGAAACCAAGTTCAATATTTTCCAAAAATTCAATCCATTTTTTTCCTCTCAGGCGTGCTTCTCCCCTGCTCCTTACCTTAGCGAATTATAACACAAATCATTTTGTTAGGTTCCTTTCTTATATATGTTCCTGTGGAACGCTCTTTCTTTCTTTTGTAATCCCTATCACATATTCACTATCTAAGATAAACTCTCAATAAATATTTGTTGAATGAATGAATTGTTGAGTGAATGAATGAATTACCTTAGTTACTCACGTCAGAAACCCAGGCCACCTTTGGCTCGTCCCTCTCTCCCCTTCGCCACCCATGGTCCACTGAGTCTGCCTTCTAAGCTTTCTGAATTTCCTGCTGGCCCCGCCTTGGTCCATGGTCATCGCCTGGTGCACTGCAGTTGGTTCCTGAATCACGTTTGCTGCAAAGTCCAGCACCTCTCCAGTGCATTCTTCGTTATAAAGTGCATCTGATCTTGTCACTGTCTTGTTGAAATTTACTCTCCAGTGGCTTCCCATGCCCCTGGAAATCTCCACCTTCTTAAAAGGCTTATAAATCACTCCATGAACTGCCTCTGACCCCCTGTGGCCTCAGCACTCACATTTCCTTGTTCCCGACTCCGTGCTCCAGTGATAGTTGGTTTTTCCTTTTTCCCATTAATTTTGCCTCTGTGTTCTGTTGCCTCTGTGCCTTTGCACATGATTTTCTTTTTGCCTTGAAAAATCCCTGCCAATCCCTTTTTCTTCTACTTGCTTTTCTCAAATACCCCTTTTGGGAAACCATCCTTCATGCCCCTCCCCTTAAATTGTGGCAACTGTGTGCTGCCATGGCTTGTGGTAGTGCCACTAAAATACCTCGTCTGTGTTGGCTCTCCCTGGTTAGATTCTCAGCCCCATGAGGGCAGGTCTGGGCTTGTAGTTCTCAGTGTAGAACCCATAGCACAGGGCTTGCAACATGGAGGTGCTTAATGAGTATTGTTTAAACAAATGAATAAATAAATTGCAAAATTAGGCTACGAGACAGTGAATCTAGTCAGTATAGGCATAACAGTAAGACATAGTCTAATCACAAAGTCCATTATGTTTTCAAGCCTCAACAATCACATCAACGGCCATTTTTGGATAAGTCCAGGGCCTCCCTAAACGTTGCAAGATGTCAAGGAGCATCTCTGGCCTCTACCCACTGGATGTCAGTAGACTCTCCAGATATTGCCAGATAGCCTCTGGGAGGCAAAATTGCCTTATCGATAGCCACCACTCTGGGATCTGGACTTTTCCCTTGCCTACTGTGGTTCCTCAAGCCTCTTGTAATCAGCCATACCTGCCCTAAGTTCCACGTCATCCCCAGCAGACGGTGGTTCCTTAGGGCTCCAGCAGAAAGGGCTAATCCCAGCCTGAATGGTTTGGGCTGCTAAAACTGACCACTATGTGGATAAATGGCTCCTGGGGTTAGGAGCTTTCTCACCCCATTGTTCCTTTGACTTAAGCAACAGAAGTGCCCAATCAACAGCCAGTATCATAGTAAGATTTCTTCACACAAAGTGCTGCCAATGCCCTATGGGTCATTTTATTCAGGTCTGTTACAGATAACTCAAGAACTTAGCAAGAAACATAGTTCAGCTTTGCCATTTAATTTATCCATACATCAGGCATTCAGCACTTGTTCCTGTTAAAATCCTTTCGTTCCATACATTTGAGACCCAAATTTTGCAAGGGTTAGTGTAAATATAAATTTTCCCAGTTGCAAAAAGGGAAAAGGTCTCAACCTCCTGCCTTAGAACATATTTTTGTACAGTACTTAGTGTAAATTCTTTTCCCCTTTGAGAAATATGTAAAATTATTAAAAGGTAAATAAGCTTTTTGCCGCATTTACAATCAGGAATGTCTCAAGGATCTGTGAGACATGTCTGGAATATAAACACAGAGGCGAATAGCACCCTTCTCTCATTTCCTTAAGTTTCTCTTGGGGGCCAGTCCCCATATTATAACTACCCTATAGTTTATTATTCCTTTGGCTAGAGGCGGCTAACAAAGGCCCACCCTCACGACCAGGCGAGTTTAACACGAACATGTGACAAATGGTGCCAGGCCGCCGTGCACGCGTGGAGGGCTGTGGCTGCTTGGCGTATAGGTGGGTTAGGTTTCATCATGTCCTTGCGCTCGGGAAGTTTGCCTGTGACTTCCACATCGTGGTTTCATGCTTATTCGATAATAAAAATTGCTTTGCTTTGTCTTTAAAAAAAAAAAAAAATGGGGTAACTAAGCGAGGGTTCACACAGCAAGTTTTGAACTGCTTCCATCTCTCCCTGAGTATCCTCCCCAAGAAAGCTCTTCATATTTGAGCAGTGGTATATTTCATAAGGGCTTTTAATTTTCTATAAATTGTCTCAGCTTAGCCCTTACATACCTAGAGCTTTTTCCTTGGTTTTCTTCTGGGGCAAGTTTTTATTGTGGGGGCGGAGCGTGGAAGCCATTTATGGAACAGTCAGTGCAGAATTACTTTTCAAAGGCAACCAGTGCCTGCCTCGGAAATAGCATCTGACTGTGTTTGAATGGAGATGGGCATCAGATATCTATGGTCTGGAATCGTCACCTCCAAGAGATTTATTTTATCACTAGTGTTATTTTTTTATTTTTATTTTTTTTAAGATTTATTTATTTTATTTATCCCCCCCTTGCTGCTTGTGCTGCTGTGTCCATTCGCTGCGTGTCCTCTCCATGTCTGCTTATCTCCCCCTTGCTGTGAGGTCTTGCCGCATCAGCCCACGGCACCACGCGAGCCAGCCTGCCCTCACAAGGAGGCGCCGGGAAGCGAACCTGGGGCCTCTCATATGGTAAACGGGTGCTCCATCAATTGTGCCACACCCGCTTCCTGCCGTGAGGTTGCTGCATCAGCCCACCGCACCGCTCAGGCCGGCATGCCCTCACAAGGAGGCCTCGGGACGCGAACCCGGGCCTCCCATATGGTAAACGGGGGCTCTATCCACTGGGCCACACCCACTTCCCGGCTAGTGTTATTTTGAGAGATCAAAATTAGGTTTCCACTAACCTAATTAGTCTCTTAATATACTTTTTAAAATTTTAACAATTATTAATTAACAAGTATCTAAGTAAGAATGAAGTAAAGTTTTTAGAGAATTAGCTGTTTGAAGAGGAGGGTGTATTAGCTCTAAAGTATTTCAGTTTTGCTTCCTGGAGATTTCAGTCAGCTACTTCCATTTTCCTTTGAATGTTTCTCTTAGACGATTCAGCAACCAAGATCATGACCGATAAGACCTGCATAGAGTCCAACTTGGAGATAATTTCAATGTGTAAGAATATGAAAAATAATTGGAGTTTCTGGAAGTTATCAGTTACATTATTAGTTTAGGGATTAAAATTTTAAGCCAAATTGGTTTAACGCATTAGTGAGTTGGCACCTGGCTGACTTCTTTTCTACCGTCTCCAACCCTTATGTCGAGGCACTTGACTGAACAATTTAACCAGTGACGCTTCCTTGACCGGCTCCGTTTTATTAGTCTCCCCCTCACTCTCTTCAGCAACCAAGACGCTGGCCAAGCCCTGGACTTCACAATCTCCTTTGTAGAGGCCAATTTTTTTTTGTTTGGTTGAATCAACATTATCACTGCCTTCTTTTAGGAGAGTTCTCTCCTTCCTTTGTTATTAATTTTTAAATTGTGGTAAAATATAAGTAACTTAAAATGTACTATTTTAGCCATTTTTAAGTGGCATTAAGTGGATTCACAATGATGTGTAACTGTCCCCACCATTTCCGGAACTTTTTCATCATCCGCAATGGAGATTGGGTACCCGTTAGGCAGGAACTCCTCACTCCCCCTTCCCCAGCTCCTGGAACTTGTTACCTACTATTTGTCTCTACAAGTTTGCCTGTTCTAGATACCTCATTAAAAGGACTCACACAATATTTGTCTTCTGTGCCTGGCTTTTGTCACTCAGCAGAACGTCTTCAAGGTTCATCCCTGTTGTAGCATGTATCAGGACTTTATGCTAAATAATATTCCATTGTATGATAGACCACATGCTGTTAATGCTTTTCTCCGTTAATGGCGCTTGGGCTGCTTCCACCGTCTGGCAATTGTGAACAGTGCCACTGTGAACCTTGGCGGACAAGTATTTGTTTGTGTCCCTGTTTTTACTTCTTTGGGGCATATACCTAGGTGTGGAATTGCTGGGTCCTATGGTAATTCTATGCTTAACATTCTGAGGACCTGCCAAACTGTTTTCCACAACGACTGCTCCATTTTACATTCCTACCAGAAATGCAGGGGGATTCTAATTTCTCCACATCTACCCAAAACTTGTTAATTTTCTTTTATATTTGCTTGTTTTTTTTTTGAGGAGGAGCATGACGGCAGTGCCCAGCTTGACCCTCCCATCTATTTACTCTCGTTTTGTCTCACTGGAATAACTCCTTGGTCTGTGGACAGTGTGGATGTGCCACTTTTTTCTATAATGGAGGAATATTTTCAGATGGGATCAATTCTGCTTGATAGTGATGCTGCTCTGGAAACTTCTAAGTTGTATAATGAAAATTTGGCTCTTCTTTAAGAGGCTGGTCCACCTCGTTTTATAATACTAGAAAAGAAAGACTTCGCTCCATTAAATACTCTGTAAAATAGTGTTTCTCTGTTCATTCAAATACTTCTTACCCAGTATTAATTGAGTATCTTTTAAATTTGTATTTAGGCTACAGGGGGAAGAGATAAATAGTAAAATATTAATGCATATAAGTCATATTTATCTCTTTCCTACTGTTTGTAATTCCGACATCTATCATTCTTTATAGATTCCATTTTCTGAGCCAGCATTCATTTTAATTTATGTGTTTGGGATTACTTCCCAATAATTTAAATAACTTTAAAATAGTAAATCTTCAAATTTGACAATCATTTTAGAACTTTTGCTGAGAGTCATGCAGTGATTAGTTTGTAAGTCCAGTTGAACTAGAATTTGATGGTAATTGTATTCCCTAACAAGATATAGAAATCTAAGGAAAGCAATAATATGAAAATATCTTAAGATTTCAAATCTCTGCAGTGAAAACCAGCAGGTCCTGTGTTTTTGTGGTATTCTTTTTTTTTAGAAACAGATTATTTTCCCTATTAAAAGCACCATTATAATATCAGTTGACTTTAATATAAACTAGTATTTAGTTTTTCATAAAACAGAATATTGCCTTATATTTTGTTTTAAACAGGTTACAATACTGAACTTACTCTTAGAGTCTTATACATCTGACTTTTCCTTACCTTTGGCAAATCCTTTAAGGAATTTTGGCAGGTATATAAGAGCATATTTGAAGTTATTTCAGGAGATTTTGACTTATTGCCCAGAATATTTTAAAATTAGCTTTAACACCTACATGTAGAAGTACTAGCAAAGGCTCATTTAAAGGAAAGAAAGATCTCACTGCTTGTCTCTCTCCTTTAAACTTTAACCAGAATTCTTTATTGACTGTCGCTGCCACTAGCGCTGTCAAAAGGAAGTCCAAGCCGTCCCACGGCTCAGCAGGAATGAGTGCCCTGCTCTGCCACTGACTCTGGAGGGCGGAGGGGTGGCCTCCACGCACGGCCTCGCTGGGGAAAATGGAGCCCCGAGTTGTAGCATTTGCCAGTTTCCATGGTGTAGATGTTCCCGATGTGGCTGAAATCAAGCTCTCCTGTGACTTCTCCTGTCATGGAGTTGGGAAAAGTGCACACATCCCATTCTCGTGAGCTGGTACAGGCTGCTGCACACCATGGTATGTGCCATGTCTTGGCCGACCCTGGGGAATGGAATTTTGTTTTTATATTGTATATTTCCATTTCTCCAGGTGCTTGTTGTTTTTGTTTCAGCTAATATAACATAAAGAAAACTGATTCCTGCTTCTCCCATCCACAGAATTTATATATATATATGTGTGTATATATATAGATATTCTGTTCCCCGTAAGTAAACAGCATCTATTTCTCTGCGTCTTTATATGTCATCTTCTCTCAGTTTTGGATCTTGAATATTTGTAGCATAGAAGTTTATGACTACCTCTGTATTTATGAATAATTGTATCTGTCTAAAATTAGATATAATAACTGCTTGAGGAGAGCAGTAGTTCATTATCATGTTGGTCTTTATTCTAATCAAATTAAATTATAAGGTGCAGGATGTGATTTTAGCTGCTATCTTCTCTTTAAGGTATGTGGCTCTCGTTTTGGGGTTGGCTAATATACATTTAATCCATCAAATGTAGTGGGTGCTTAACGTGCATACACGTGCCATCACGCTCACACACACACACACACACACACTCAGATGCACAGCACGGCATTCCTCTTTTTTCAAAACCTACATTTTAAGATAAGTCCTGGCTTAAAAGTAAAATAGTAACGTATTTTCCCTTTAAATGGTCATTTAATGATTTAGAAGCTACAGAGAAATATCACATTAGCAATGCTTGTATCATTTAGGAATGTCTTCAAGTGCAAGTAGCAAAAGCCCCAGCTAGCAATGGTTTAAAAAGATAAGGTATTTTCCCTCCACATATCGAAAACTTTGAAAGCAGATTATCACAGTTCAGTGGTTCATCAGTCACAGGGTGAAGCTGCCTCTGGTGCGTTTAGCATTTCCTGCATGATGTGAAGGTGGCTGCCACAGCTCCAGGCAGCATGTCTTCTCTTAAGGTCTAAGTACAGAGAAGCCCAAATCACTGTTCATGACTATACCATGGTCACCGCTGACTGCCGGGAAGACACGTAGTTAGCTTTTCCAGCCTCTGAGTTGGAGGAGGACAAGAGAGAAGTGGCTTGGAAGTAGGTGTTGAGTTAACTAACCCATGCAGTCTGCCACAGAATTATTGTAGAAATAGCAGAAAGACTTTTATCTTTCAAGGAAGGAGAACCGTGCTTGCAGAAGAAGAGATGTTGAGTATATAGTATTGCTCTGGAATTCACCTATGGAAAGACTCATTCTACTTTGCTGAATTTATTTGCTTAATTATGCCTTATCTCTCCCTTCCCCAGCATAGCCTGAATTTTAGCAGTTGCCTGATAGAGTTATGTATCTCGGTCCTTATAGTTGATAATTCTAAAAAGGTTTAATAAATTTGCAATGAAGAAATACTCATTTGGGTCTAAATATCTTTTTCTCTTCTTAGTGTTTCTAAAGCTTATAATTTGTCATGCATTCGTTTTTTTTTTCATGTGAAAATAGGAATGTGACCATGAAGGGCTTTTAAAAAATGTTTTGATTATGAATAATTGCAGACTGATAAAAAGTTTAAGTAAGGCTGAATCTGTCTAGTGGCTTATGCAGTGCAAATTGTAGCTGATATTAACTCTAAATCTAATGGGCAGTAGGTAGTTAACAAGCTGTCATGGAATTTCCTACAATGACATCTAACATTCATTGTTGTGGTTTGCAGGCACAAATGCATCTTGATTTCCACTCCTTCAAAATAAATGATATTTTGTCTTTTTGTAATCTTGGAGTATTCTTTGCTCTTTTTAGAAAAATCCAGTTGCGCTTTGTGTCAGTTTTGTTGTCTTTTATTGAGTTTACATGGATGGGACACAGAGAGCCCTGTCAACTGTCAACTGTCAGCGTCATCGCAATTTTGCATTTAGGAAGTATTCCCTGGTCAGAGCTACAGTTATTGATTCTGGTGATTTGCTGAGTCTATCCAGGCGTTACTGTTCAGAAGTTGGATTTCTAAATACTCTATTCCACATCTGCCATTCTCTCTCCTTTCTGTTCATGTCTTTATCTTTGCTTCTTTTGCTTAGTTTATCTTTTGTTTCAATGTCTAGTGAGCGTTTCTGTGTGATAGAAAGATCTTACCCTTTGTTCCCACTTTCGTGGGTCCATCCCTGTCCTCTTCCCCAGGCTTCTTGGTCCCCTCCTTTGAGTCAGTACAGGTCTCTACCCTAATTGTTGGTTGGGCAGAGGGACTGTAGATTCTTGAAAGCTCTTCCACATTTCCAGGCTGTGGTACCCAGGAGACATCCAGATCCTCTCTGAAAAGCTGAAACCGAGCAGTTGGTAGGCTCTTAGGAAAAGTAGCATTCAGAAAAGAAGGTTCTGGAGTTTGTTTGTAAGGGATGGACTGACACAAAACAGAGAGAAAGATTATGATCAGGAAAACGAGGTTATTCAACACACCAAAAGAATAAGAAGAATAAAGTAGAAGCGCAGGCTACCACTCGGGCTGATGGCCAGGGGCGTGGAAAGAACAGGTCAGGAAACTGCTCTCAGCGCCTACACCGCATCGCAAAGGGCTGGAGCTCTTCTGTGGGGGCTGCTGGCATTCATTTCATGGGTTAGGAGGAAACAAGTATAATGTAGCCTACAAGACATCAGTTTTACATTCTCCAACAATCTGTCATTATTCATATTTATTACATGTATAGTTATGTATAGTATATGTAATTATAACTAATAATTATGTATATAACAGGTTACTGATGTGAATCAAAATAATCCACTCCCTCGTGACGTGTGCCTGTTCTAGCCTGTCCTTGTAGTTCTCAAGTCGTCTTTTCCGGGAGGTAAAGACTGGGCTGAAGTACATAGTTGCTCCTAGGATGTGGCCTTTAGATGCCCATCTTGTACCTCTTTTCTTCCAGTGATAGCAATAGCATGAGTACAAATAGAATACTGGTTTGGCATGTGTGGCCTTTGGAGTCAGATTACTTGGGTACCTGCATTTTAATTCCAGCTTTTTACCACATAGAAGCTGCAATTTCTCAACAGTAAAATGAAAATAAATATATTAACCATCTTATGGAGATGTAATAAGGATTAAATGAAATAATCTATGGAAAGCACCTACCTCCAAACACGGGTTATTGTCAGGGCTCAATATATATTGTGATTATTGTTATTACTACTTCTTAAAAGCTATATATTACAGAATTATGACATCACAAAATGTTAGGGATAGAAAGCATTTTGCTAGCAAAGAAATTGATGGTTATTTCTTATCATAGAACATAAGTACATGTAAAAATTTACTTTTTATATTTTCAGGAATCCTTAAATACATTACTTAAACAGCTAGAAAAAGAAAAAAGGAGTCTTGAAAATCAAGTGAAAGACTATGCAGTTAGATTGGAACAAGAATCAAAGGTTTGTTTTTACGACATACTAAGCAACTACTTTAAAATTGCCATTATGTCAGGTCCTAAGAAAGTTGAATAAAGACTTGCTGTGATAACCAGCAATACCATTGCTAGGTCTATACCCAGAACTGACAGCAGTGACACGAACAGACATCTGCACACTGATGTTCATAGCAGCGTTATTCATGATTGCCAAAAGTTGGAAACAACCCAGGTGTCCATCAACTGATGAATGGATAAACAAATTATAGTGCATACACATGATGGAACATTATGAAGCGGTAAGAAGAAATGAAGTCGTAAAGCATTTGACAACATGGATGAACCTGGAGGAGAGTATGCTGAGTGAAGAAAGCCAGACACAAAAGGACAAATACTGTATGATTGTGCTAGTATGAACTAAATGTATCATGTAAACTCATGGAATTAATAATTATAATATAGGTCACCAGAAAATAGAATGAGGATAGAGAATGGAAAGCTGATGGTTAATCTGTACAGAATTGGTTGGAAGGTTGTTTGTAAATCTTTGGAAATAAATGGAAATGGTGAGAGCACGCCATGCTGTTTGTGAATAGAACGATTCTATGGGTATGACAGTGGTTGAAAGGGAAAGACTAAGGACATGTATATTACTAGAAGGGAAGCTAAATAATGTAACGTGGGACTATATAACAGTGAACCTTCGTGTAAAATTTGAATGTGGGTGATATTGCATATATAAGACTGTTTTTACAAAATATAAATACAAATGTACTAGAAAGAAGGAAACAATAGCAACTATGTACAGTAGAGGAAGTAGAGAGAGATTGAGAGGTGATGGGTTTTGTTTGGTTGGTTTTTATTTTTTAGTAGTATTATTATTACTACTGGAATAATGAAAATGAAAACACTTTAAAAATGATTGGAGTGATGAATGCACAACTACGTGATTATACCGAATACCACTGTTGTACACTGTGGATGGATTTATGCTTATTAATATATATCAGTAACATTGATTTGGTTTTTTAAAGTACTAGTTGGGTTGCACAAAACATAGGGCTTTATAACACAGGGAATCCAGTAAAAAAATTGCCATTATTTTTTGTATATTATCAACAAACCTACTATATATGTTATCACAAAAATGCTTATAACACTATTTCCGAGACCTTTCTGAGAGGACAGAGCCACCCTTAGCTCTGCAGTCCTGCTGGCATTGCATGGCTTCTCTCCTGATGAGCCCTTTCTCCTGTGTCCTTCCTTTAGGCTTACCACAGGACCAACACTGAGCGCCGCACACACCTCGCTGAAATGGCTCAGGTACCTGTTCTGTTTCACTTTGATAGTCTAAAGATTTCCTCTTATTGTATCTTATATTTCCCACTTTTCTGGGGTTTTTTGTTTTTGTTTTTTGTTTGGTAGAGAAACAGATATTGAAATTGTGGATGAAAAGGTGCCCAAGTTTCTAAATATACAGGGTGGAAAGGAAAGATAAAATTTTTATAAAGACATAAAAAGGAGATAAAACGGTTTCCAAAGTTGAGGGTATTTTGCATATTTGCTCCCTTAGTTATCCTTTTAGTTTGATCTGTAATTGCTAGAACTCAGAGAGGCAGTTGTCGCTGTATCCATGAAATTCAAGGCATCTCACTTTGTGATTTTGCCTGGGAGGGTCTAAGGTAGATCTAGGGCTGCTATTGCTAGAAGGTGTGTACTTACAGATGACAACGGGACAGGAAGGATGTACGTGTTCCCCACAGTTTGTCATTTGCCCTGCAGTTTTATTAAGATGTTGGTATTGTAGTTTCTGCTTTGATGTTCTCAGGGCTATCTTTTATGGTCTCTGATGTCGTAGTTAAAACGACCATCTTCATCTCTGTTCGTGATGGTTACATCATGTTTTTGTGCTTAAATGTTTTCATATTTGACCTTTAAATATTTAATGCTCCATTTGGGTATGTGTTTTAAGATTAGGATATGAGTTCAGTTATCCATCTGTGTTATCCAATTGAAGGTCCAATGAGTGATTGCTTATATGAATCTCAGGAAAAAGATACGGATTGGAGATACAGACTGGAGAATCACCAGCATCTAGACAGTAATTGAAGCCATGTGAATGAATGAAATGCATCCAGGGGAACACACAGGGTGACAAGCTAATCTAGGACATAGCTCTGAAGAGCTTCAACTGCGCTAGTGAAGGGAAGAGTCACAGAGTGGGACTTGGAGTCTCAGGACATAACTAAGCCGGGCAAGGAGCAGGCTTTCCGGGAAAGGGCAGTCTGCTCGGCATTGCTCTAGGCTGTCTACAGGCCTCAGTGAAAGGCACTGAGTGGAAGGGGCTTAGGTTTGGGGACTGGAGCAGTGAGGGGATGGATAGAAAAATTTGAGGATGAAGGTCAGGGTGGTAGTGGGTAACAGGGAGCCTCGGACTTGTGTGGCAGTCAAGGTAAGGTGATGGAGACAAAATAGGGTTAGCGCTTGTCGTCTCTTGACCATAACAGGGACAGTCGGTCCACACTTGATGGTCTTGGACCCTCAGGTGGAAGCACTGCGTCCTCCTGCCTTTCCACAGTCTTCTCACTCCACCGGGAACACACGTCTTCACACATCCGCCAACTCTGATTCCTTCAAGTCTAGCACAAACACTGCCTCCGTTATGAGACCACAGTGTGATGGAAAGACCCCACAGTTCGCAGGCCCTGGAAATGGATCAGATGATCTGGGCCCCGGCGCTGCCCTTACTGCTCTGTGGCCTCTCCAGGTCTTAATTTCAGCGACCTGCAGGGCTTTGCGAGTGTTGGGGATGAAATGCGCGTAAAGTGCTGGGCAGAATGCCTGCCTCGAGTCGGGCTCTAGAGTCCAGGGAAGGGCGAATCCTGTTTCCCTCATCTGCCAGGCACAGCTCGCTGCCCCTCTCTCGCAAAGGGGCATCAGAACTACAAGTTCCACCTGCCTCAGCCTCTTCCTGCCTCCTCCTTGTTGCTGCTGTTTGCTTCGTTCAGCTGCAGGTTCATCCCCAGGTCAGATGAGGTCTCGTCTTTCCTTTTCCTTACGCTTAGTGCAAAGAGTGGCAAATAGTCAGTGTTGAAAAATATTTGCTGAACCGAACGTAATACAAGAAATGTACGTTGATAATGAGAAGTCCGGGTCATTAAGGATAAAGTGACATATAAAACATTGTTGAAGGATTTGTTCCAAGGTTTAAAGTCTTTCAAACTTCCAGTTTCCGTCCAACATGTTGTCCCTCCCAGCCTCACAGCAAGAAAAAAAGCTGAAAAATTGAAAATCAACAACTCTTCTTAGATCCATCAGAGAACTGAGGTCAAAAGGAAAACCCTGGAAACTGGAGAGATGGGCAGAAACAGAGACTCACAGCTTATTCGGAGCAGAAGCCACCGCAGGAGCCAGCATCGGGTAGGCATACTTAAACGGTAATTGACTAATTGCTGGAGACTGAGCTCGGACTAGCTTGAGAGAGAAAATCTCCTGGAGGCCCAACCTTAGGGAAGCCCCACACTTTGATGGGTTTTTACCTCCAGGAGCCCCACAAGGCTCTCACTGTGAAGATAAAAGAAAAAAAAAAATTCTTTTATATGTCCCACAGGGGGAGGGGAAAGGTAAACATTTTGAAATATGCACAGAATAAACGGTTCTCCTTAACTGTCTGCCCTCAAGGGAAACTAACCGAAATGGGAAAGGGAAGCACCCAATTGCAGCCCCCTCTGCCCTTCCACGTGGGGGAAAGGAAATGCCCACCTCCAGCCCCTCTGGCCTCCCTGCTTACCTAAGGGGCGGGAAAGAAGGCTTGGAAGCACTTGTGAAGGTTACAGCCCAGGGGGAGACCTCCTATGGCCTCGCCATGGGATTGTGGAGGCTTCCCCTCCCCCATCTTTACCACCACATTGACAGGACTCCTGTGTAATACCAGGGATGTCAGGTTTGAAAAGAACTGCAGGACTCAAATCACAGTAAGAGTCTCTAGGGAAACTCCAGGAAAACAAGGGAGACAAAAACAAGAACACCAGAGGAAATTTCAGCCCCTGACAGCTACAAGGACAGCAAACAGCAAACACACCCAGCTCCTAGCCAGGTAAGCATACAACCTCACACTGAAGAGCTAGTTACCTCAGTTCCTTTCACCTGATCCATCATGTCCAGATTTCAATTTAAAAATTACGTAGCATACCGAAAGGCAAAACAGTCTGAAGCAGCAGAAGAAGCGTCTGAAGCAGACTCAGATGTGGCAGGGTTTGGGATTGCCAGACCAGGAATTTAGACTGGCTATGATTAATATGCTAAGGGCTGTAATGGGAAAAGTGGAAAACAGGCGAGAACAGATGGCTAACGTAAGCAGGGCGATGGAAACGCTAAGACAGAATCAGAAGGAGATGCTAGAAATGAAAAAATAACAAACATGAAGAACGTCTAGGATAGGCTTATCAGTGCACTGGACACAGGTGAGGAACGAATTAGTGAGCGTCAAGAAAAGTCAACTCCCCAAACTGAAAAGTAAAGGGAAAAAAAGACTGAAAAAAAGAAACAAAATATCTAAGAACCGTGGGAGATTAAAAAAGGTGGAACATATGTGTAATGGACATATTAGAAGGAGAAGAAAGAATGGAACAGAAGAAATATTTGAAGTAATTAATGCCTAAGATTTTTCCAAAAGTATTGATAGACACCAAACCACAAATCTACCAAGCTCAGGGAACACCAGTTAGGATATATAACAAAAAAATTCCATGACTAACCATATCATAGTCAAGCTGCAGAAAATCAAAAACAAAGAAAATCTAGAAAAGAAGCCAGATGGGAAAAGCCACCGTTACTTTAGAGGAATGAGGATAAGAATTGTGTCATACTTCTCCTCTGAAACAATGTAAAGAAGCGAGTGGAATGAAATTCTTAAAGGGTTGAAAGAATAAAATTACCAACCTAAAATTCTGTTTCCAGTGAAATTATCTTTTAATGGTGAAGAAGAAATAGAAGCTATCTCAAACACAAATTGAGGGAATTTGTTTCCAATAGACCTGCCTTGCAAGAATTGTTAAAATAAGTTCTTCAGAGAGAAGGAAAATGCTCTTGTTCAGATATTTGGAGCTAAAGAAACAACGTTTGAGAAGGAATACATAAAAGTAAAATAAAATCATTATTTTTCTTATTCTTAACTGATCTAACAGAAAGGTTTGTTCAAAATAATAATAGATATAATATATTGGATGATTGTAGTTTATTGATAAGTATAATGTATGATGACAATGTTATAAGGGGCAGGATGAGGGAGTTGGGAACACTCTGTTATAAGGGTGTAAGTTGTTTAAAAGTGAACTTGGATTAGTTGTAAATGTATATTGCAAACTCTAGAGCAGCCACTAACATAATTTTAAAAAGAAGTGTAATTGGTATGCTAAGAAAGAAGAGAAAATGGAATCCTATAAGATGCTCAATTAAAACCAAAGAAGACAAAAAAAAAAAAAAAAAGTGGATGACAGGGAAAAAGAAAGGGCAAGGGCAATGAATAGAAAACAGTAACAAATATAGTAGATATTAATCCAACTATATCAATAATCACTTTAAATATTAATGGTATAAATACACCAATTAAAAGACAGAGACTACCACAATGGATTAAAAAAACAAGACCCAATTATATGTCGTCAACAAGAAACCCACTTTAAATATAAAGGCATAAATAGATTAAAAGTAAAGGGATGAAGAAAGATATACCATGTGTTGTGGTTTGAAGTTGTATGTTCCTCAGAAAATCATGTTCTTAAAGATAATCCATTCCTATGGGTGTAAATCTATTGTAAGTGGGACCTTTGGAATAAGCTACTTCAGTGAAGGTGTGGCTCAGGGTGGGTCTTTATCTTCTTACTGGAGTCCTTTTTAAACAGGATGAATACAGAGAAATAGAGAGAAAGCCACAGAAGAAATAAGTTGGAAGCAGTAAAACCCAGATAGAAAGGGAGAGTCCAGCAGGTGCTGCCATGTGCCTTGCCATGTGACTGAGGAGTTCAGGACTGCTGGCAGCTGCTCTTTGGGGAGAAAGCATTGCCTGATGATGCCTTGATTTGGACATTTTTGTCAGCCTTGAAACTATAAGCTTGTAAGCTAATAAATTAAAAGCCAACCCACACTGGAAGTAGGGTGTGGTGCCATGCCACACACTGTAAGTCTCAGCAGTTAGGAACCAAAATTGTCATGTGACCCACCAGTTTCCTTGGGTTTTGCGGTCATGGACAACAAGGAGTTAATTGAGTGCTTTAAAGTCTCAGATGAAAGAAGATCCTGATATGGCCTCAGGAGTGGCTGCCATCTGGACTTTGCTGGAGTTCTTGAAGAGAGATAAAGGGGAGACAATCCAGAACCTGAGAGCAAATCTCACCAGTGCCATAGAAACCCATGTGGAGTGGACTTCTCCATGGTGAGGAGACTCTTCCTTCACTTCATCAGCATTACCGCCCTGGAATACTCTGATTACTCCAAATGTAAAAAGATCATGATTGAGAGGGGAGAGCTTATTCTCAGGTGAATATCTCTGTCGAGAAATAAAACTGAAGATCTGTACCATGGGTGAAGATATTAACTCATGCGTAGTCAAGAGTGGCCCTGAGAGTCCTGGAAGCAGCCGTGGCAGCCAAGAAGTGTTTCCGTGTGTACATTACAGAGTCTCAGCCTGATTTATCAGGTAAGGAAATGGCCAAAGTGCTCTGCCACCTTAATGTCGCAGTCACTGTGTTCTTGGATGCCGCTGTTGGCTATATCACGGAGAAGCTGGATCTTGTCGTAGTTGGTGCTGAAGGAGTTGTTGAAAACAGAGGAATTACTAACAAGATTGGAACCAACCAGATGGCTGTGTGTGCCAAAGCACAGAACAAGCCATTTTATGTGGTTGCAGAAAGTTTCAAGTTTGTATAGCTATTCCAATTTACACAGCAAGATATCCCAGATAAGTTTAAGGCAGATACTCTAAAATCTGCACAGACTGGACAGGATCTCAAAGAGGAACCTCCGTGGGTCTGCTACACTGCCCCTTCCTTAATAACACTGATGTTTACAGACCTGGGCATATGAACACCTTCAGCAGTTGGTGACGAACTTTTCAAGCTGTACCTCTAACTTCTGGATCCTTTTCTGCCAACCTGCAGCTTTTGTAGTTGGAACAGGATGACCCCTCATTGAGCCAGGCCAAAACTGAGTTTTTAAATGAAGATCTATGTACTAAGGGTTCAAAATCATAAATTTTGAATCTTTTTTACTCATTTCAATCCCATCTAAAATGTGTCCATGGTGCTCCTAAAACCCAACCTAAATTGTGCTTGAGGTTTTCAGAGACTTCATTTCAGTTTCCAGAAATATAAGATTATTGGCTGCTTAATAAACTGGTGAAAGATGTGCCCACCCCTATTCATCTTCCCCTGACTCCAGACTGACTTGCCAAAAGCATCAATTAGGGAGACGCAGGTGCTCCTCACTGCAACCAGGCAGCTCTTTGTTAACTAACAGCGGCCGGGACACATGTTGCATGTGGTACCTTAAGAGAAAGATAAGAGCTGGCTGAATTCACATCAGGCTTACCATGGTGAGCACAAGCCAGGGGCTGCCACCACCTCAACAGATCAGGTCAAATGGGGTGTAAGTGGTACCAAGAGAACACAAGGAAAGCAGAAAGAGCCCTCAGCAGTAGTAATCCTGCCTGGTTCACCACATGAAGATACCGTCTAGAATATCTGTAAACTTAAATTCTGTATCTGTGAGAAATGTGGATTTCCTTTAAACATGTTTGGGTCTTGAACTGCTTTCAAAAATTATACTTGGGAATATTCATAATCTATTTCAAATAAATTATATGAAGGATTAAAAATAAGCCAACCCATTTTGTTGTATCTGCTTTTGGCAGCCTAGCAAACTAAAACACCATGCTAACCCTAATCAAAAGAAAGCTGGAGTATCTATAGTAACTTCAGACAGAGCTGATTTCAGAGCAAGAACAATGACCAAGAATAAAGAGGGACATTACGTAATGATGAAAGGTCATTTCTATAAGAAGACATAACAATCCCAAAGGTGTATGTGCCTAACAACAGAACATGAAAATTCATGAGACAAAAACTGATGAATTGTAAGGAGAAATGGACAAACCCGTTAAGATGTTGGAGAGTTCAACATCTCTCTATTGGTAGTTGACAGATAAGGCAGGTTGAAAATCAGTATGATTATAGGTAAACTGAACAGCACCATCAATCAACTGGATCCAATTCTCATTTATAGAATACTTCAACAAGAGCAAACTACACATTCTTATCTAACTCACATGGAACATTCACCTATACCCCGTCCTGGGCCATAAAACTCACCTTCACAAATTTAAGAGTATATAAATCATACAAAGTGTACTCTCACCCACAATGGAATTAAACTAGAAATCAATAACAAAAACATAGCTAGAAAATCCCAAAATATTTGGAGATTAAACAACACACTTCTAAATAACACACAGTTCAAAGAAGAAGACTCAAGAGAAATTTAAAAATATTTTGAACTAAATGAAAATGAAAATACAACTTATCAAAATTTATGGGATGCAGTAAAAGCAGCAGTTAGAGGACGTTTATAGCATTGAATGCATATATTAGCAAAGAAGAAAGCTCTAAAATCTATAATCTAAGCTTCCATCTTAGGAAACTCCAAAACAAAAAGCACATGAAATCCAAAGCAAGCAGAAGAAAAGAAATAAAAATTTGAGCAGAAATCAATAAAATTGAAAACAGGAACACTATAGAGAAAATCAATAAAACCAAGAGCTCTTAGAAAAGATTAATAAAACTAACAAACCTCTATCCAGGCTAACTACCCTCCCAAAAATGAGAGAGAGAGAGAAGACATCAATTAATAATATAAAAAATGAAAGATGGGCCATCACAATTGATCCCATGGATATTAAAAGGATAATAAAGAAATATTATGAACAACTCTATGCCCACAAATTTGACAACTTAGATGAAATGGACCTATTCCCTGAAAGACACAATCTACCAAAACTCACATGAGGAGAGAGAGATAATTGGAATAGACCTATATCTGTTAAAGAAATT
The DNA here is from genome assembly GCA_029593785.1 of Cabassous unicinctus. Lineage (NCBI taxonomy): Eukaryota > Metazoa > Chordata > Mammalia > Cingulata > Chlamyphoridae > Cabassous > Cabassous unicinctus. The sequence continues at coordinate 19,443 of JAQZBX010042756.1, forward strand.
GAACCAGCAATTATTAACCTTCCAGAACAGAAAGCTACAGGCCCAGATGGTTTTAAATGTTTAATGCTCCCATAAGATCATCAAGATGACAGTGTGAGCTGCTCCGGGGCTCCTTCCCCACACAGACACTTTAAGCAACAAATAATAACTGCCATAACCATCTTTCTGCAAGGTCCAGAAAACAGTTAAAGGGTTGCAGTAATTGGTCAAGCATTGAATCAAGAAAATGACAACTTAAAATGGTAAGAAGATGAAGATGGCACCCTGACTGGCCCCTCCTCCATCCCCTCACTGTCTGTACACCGAGCTGGCCTGTGCTTCCAGTGTGGGTCCATGGTCCTGGTTCCAGAGGGAGCAGGGTAATCTTCATGTATGTATGAGGGGATGTGTGTCTGTGCTAATCTGTCTGGTACAGCATGAAGGACTGAACCAGGAAATTTGCCACAGGCCTGCTGTCCTAGAACTTATCCTACTTGTAGAAGGCAGCTCACAGAGCTCTCCCAGAGAAAGCTGTAAGAAAACAGTCAAAGTAACAAAGGTTGCTGACTATGGGACATACAGTACAGTTCTCAGGACTGTGAGGAAACACTGCTTCCTAGGGAAGAGGGCATATTCTCCATGTAAACTGGGAAATTCCTAGGGCCATGTGTGCATGCCCAGGACAAGAAGCATGAGCAGAAAAGACTGGGGAGGACCTTACCCTTGTGCCTTGGGCTGTTCTCTGAAGGAGAGCACTCGCTCAAGCCAACCTGCAAAGGCTGAGAAAGTTTGTTTCTTTTTCTTTGTTTGATTTTGTTAATTGATGACTCAGTGTCCAAATTTCAGAGATAACACATTAAAATATGAAAATGTTCAGTTTGCAACAAAAGATTACAAAAAATAAAAAGTAACAGGGAATGATGTCTTGCAGACAGCAGGAAAAAGAAGTAGAAACAATCAATGAGGAGGACCAGAGCTTGGACATACGAGACAAAGACTTTTAAAAGTGGTCCTAAATATGCTCAAAGAGCTAAAGGAAAACATGGACAAGGAACTAAAGGAAATCAGGAAAATGATAGATAAGTGCAAAGAGAGTTGTCAGTAAGGAAGTAGAAGTCATGAAAAAGAAACAAACAGAACTGATCACAGAGTAATCGAATGAAAAATTCCCTAGAGGGGTTCAACAGCAGATTGGAGCCAGCGGAAGAATCAGTGCACTCAAAGATAAGACAATTGAAGTCATTCACCCTGAGAAATAGAAAGAATAAAGAATGAAGAAAAGCAAGCAGAGCCTGAGAGACCTGTGAGACACCATCAATCTTACCAAGATATACATTGTGGGAGTCCCAGAAGGAGAAGAAAGGGGCATAAAGAATATTTGAAGAAGCAATGGCTGAAAACTTAACAAATTTAATGAAAGTCATAAATATACACATCCAAGAAGCTAAACAAACTTCAAACATGTTAAACCCAAATAGATACTCACTGAGACATATGAGAATCAAACTGTCGAATGCCAAAGATAAAGAGACTTCTTAAAGCTGCAAGAGAGAAGCAATAAGTCATATACAAGGTAGCCTCAATAAGACTTAAGTTCCCATTTCTTATGCCCATGGAGGGAAGAAGGCAGTGGGAAGACAAAGTGGTGAAAGGAAAAAAATTGCCAACCAGGAATTCTATATCCAGCAAAACAGTCTTTTGAAAATGAGAAAGAGATAATGATTTTTCCAGATAATCAAAAGCTGAGGGAATTTTTCACCACTAGACTAGCCCTAAGAGAAATTCTATATGGAGTTCTTCATGTTGAAAGGAAAGAACTACTAGACAGTAGATTAAAGTTGCATGGAGAAATGAAGATCTCCAGTGAAGGTAACAACATGGGTAAATATAAATGCCAATACTATTATATTCTTGGTTTGTAATCCCACATTTACTTCCTACAGGATCTAAAATGCAAATGCATAAAATAATGATAAATCAATGGTTTTGGAATTATAATGTATAAAATGTAATTTGAAAAAACTACATAAAGGTAGGGGGCTGGAGTTGTATAGGAACATAGTGTGTTCACACTATCAAAGTTAAGTTGGTATCAAGCCAAACAAGATTGTTATAGATTTGGGATGCTAAATTTAAGCTCCATGGTAACTACAAATAAAGTATTGGAAAAAATGCACAGAAAGAAATGAGAAGGGATTCTAAAGGGTTCATTACAAAAATGGGCAAAGAACGTAGACATTTCTCCAAAGAAAACATAAAAATAGTATAGCCAGGGAAGCGGGTGTGGCTCAGTGGATAGAGCCCCCGTTTACCATATGGGAGGCCTGGGTTCGCGTCCCGAGGCCTCCTTGTGAGGGCACGCCGGCCTGAGCGGTGCGGTGGGCTGATGCAGCAACCTCACGGCAGGAAGCGGGTGTGGCACAATGGATAGAGCACCCGTTTACCATATGAGAGGCCCCAGGTTCGCTTCCTGGCGCCTC
>JAQZBX010042757.1:0-21902 GCA_029593785.1 Cabassous unicinctus
AGGGTCCCTTAGTGTCAGGAGTCCTTAGTGTCAGGGCCCCTTAGTGTCAGGGGGTCCTTAGTGTCAGGGGCCCTTAGTGTCAAGGGTCCCTTAGTGTCAGGGGCCCCTTTTCTGAGATTCTCTTACCTCCTCCGTGGTTTTAATTACATCCCACACTGATCTGCCTCCCTTAACACATAATAGGTGTTCAACAAATATTTATTTAAGAAATGCAAGTTTACTCCTGCCACAAGAGATCCTATCTGCTCTGGGTCTGACTGGGGAAACCAGTCCTCCAATGCCCCGCCGGCCCACTGGTGCCATGGACAGACCCAAGGATGCTTGGCTTCCTCTTAGCAGAACAGAATCACTCAACAGGGTGATGATGCAGGCCAGATAGGGAATCAATAGACCATCTGGAACCTGGCAAAAAGTCACAGGGATATCAATACCCCCAAGGTGGCTGCTGGAAGACCCTCGCGAGAAATCCCATTCCAAATGAGATTTCCTCTGAAGCCAGGAGAAGGCTGGGATATTCTCCAGGGCCATTGTCATTGGACCCTCCCGGGGGATTGATGAGTGGGGTAATCAATCAAAACAGCAAGTAGCTGGGACTCTTCCCGTGTCATTAGCCAAGGGGCAGAATAATTAATGGTTTAAAAAGCAGGTGCAAAGGCTGAACCGTCTCTCTTTTGCCTTTTGATCCGTTCTTGCCTTCACGCCCTGCTCTCGCTGTGTCCCCCCACATGGATCAACACGCAAGTAACACCTGGCCGTTTATAATCTATAATGGGAAATTGTAGTCTGTAAACCAGCCCTATCACTCTTCAGCCCCGTCCTCTCTACCTGGGACCTGTGATCTGTTACTTTCCCACATTTCTCTTCTCACCATTCCTTAATAAATTACTGGCCTAACTAGCCCAGCGTGTTCTTGAAATTCATTTTTTGCAGGATAGTCAAGAACCTAGACAAAATCCAGTTACAGTGAGCTGCCCCAAAGGACAGAAAGTCACTGTCTACTGCAACTTATCCTAAAACTCACAAACCTGACAAGGAGAAAATAGGATCTGATAACAGATTGACCTCTTTTAGGAACCACACTGCCTTCTGCCCTCCAGTCAGCAGCTTTCCATCTGTTTCTATGAATACCTGTGAGTTTACTTCCCTGGGAGAACGGAGAGGTGGAGGCCCAAAGAAGAGGGGTGGAGGCCGTGATCGTGAGACTCCCTTCCCAATCCTGGCCGTTCACACCAGGCCCACCTTTCTGTGTCCTTCTCTCCCCTCAGGCAGAAGAGTCAAAATCCACTTTTCCTCTGGGCCCCATCATTAGCAGACACAAGCTGTGCCTGTGCTTTCAGGACTCAGGGGAGGGAGGCTGGTGACCTTCTCATCTTCCCCTTGCATGCTAGGGCCACCCTTAACATAACCGCGGGGCTACCAAAGTGTCCCCAACGCTGGCAGCTTGTTTGCATCTTGCTGGGCGTCACTGGGTTCTGCAGCAGAACACGATGGGGGCCCGTCAGCGATGATCACACAAGGGCTCCGAGGAGCATGCTGCAAACTAGCTGCCACGGGTTACTGGAAAGGAACAGCTCATTTCCGAGTAAACTGGACTAAGAGGCCTGATTATTTTAACAGCCACGTCATCTTTTATCCTTCCTTCATCCTGTCAACCTGTTTGGGTATTTCAATTAATTAGGAAAAGCGAAAAGCCTTACTCTTCTGGTCTGCACTGCTCAACCTACCTGCCTGCTTCAAGAGTGGACACACTACATCCTGAAACATACTTGGTGGCCAGACCAGGCGTCCCTATGTGGCCACACTGATTTCTGACTGAAAACTGCTAGAGCTAGGAAAATGAAATCTGGAGACTCAGCACTTGCTCAGGGTCATTAGGTGGTTGCAGGGCCGGGCCAAGTCAGGCTTCCTCACTTGTATGTAAACCAGTGTATTTCCTCTTCCGACTAGGATTATGAGTACTGGGAGACAGAAGGACCCATGCCAGTTCTGGATATGCCAGTTTTGTCCAATTTGGTGATCAAAAAAACCAAGTCATCAGAAATTAATGATTGTGTTGCAAGAGCTCTCAAATGTCACTTTGTTCCACTTTGAGGCTTCAGGGGCAGGCGGCTGTGTGGTTTCAATGCAGCCTTCCTACTGAGAGTCGAGACTTACCCTCGATGCATCCTTTACGCTCTGAATTGGCACCAGAAGGGGAACCAGCGCCAGAAAATAACTCAGCACTCATAGATTTGAGAACCTTTAGAAACTTTCCAATCTTACAAATTCAGCTTTATATGAAAATCTTGTGGAGAAAGTCATCGCTTTGATCTTTTTCTCTCAGATACAGTGAACACCGGCCAACATGTTTTAATTTCCGAATTTATTAAAATGATTAACCTCAATACTGCAAGTGCATGTACAAAATATTTGTAAAAAATGTTTTTTAATGAAACGTTAAAGAACTTACCTCAAATGCTGAAAAATTCCTTTTTCATTCTTTCAGTACAAGGAATACATTTTCTCAAAAGTATTACAACTCAGCAAAACAATTTAAAACACAGTAGTTTGAAAAATGATTGAAAATTGAATACTTTACATTTATTTCTATGATAATTTCCTAATTCTTACAATGCCAAAATCTTTACCAATCATTGCATAAGCTCAAGCTAAAAGTTTTACTTAATGCAACCTCTTCCAAACTGGTCTACAGCATGTGGACTTTGCCATTCCACACACAGAGGTTCTACAGCAGATCTAGAACAGTTCTGAGGCCCCTACCTTTAAAAAAGGAAATTAGGTTTCCCTAGAAGGCATCAACAGTGGCTGCTGAGTGCTTGTGCATACCAACTCCTGAGAGGCAGTGATTTGTCACCAAATGTCACTGCTCCGAGACCCATGGGAAGGTCAGCCTCAAAAGGTGAGGCCCCAATAAAATTTAAAAAACATAAATAAGTTACTAAAATTAAGCTTAAAATGGAGAAAAGTGGGAAACGTGACGTTCTACTACTTTCTAAGACTGAAGCTCCTGAAATGCTGTTGGCATTCACAGAAACATTTCAGTATTTAGTCTCTGAACCTCTCCAAAACCCCCAAGCTAGGAATGGAAGAGAGGTGACTCACTGCTCTCTGGTAGTTTCCAGACTCGGGGTCTAATCTTAATCCTCCCTTAGTGGTGTGTCTCACATACTTCCTACACAGGGACCCAGAGGACCGAACATGGTCTATAAAGTGCTCCGAGCGCCTCAGGACAGACGCTCCCAAGAGACTGCAGCTGCCCCGTGTGAGGGCAAGAATTCGAAACGTAAGCAGAGGGGTCGGGAGGCTGTGTGGAAGGAAGTCTGCCACATGCTGCCAAATCAACACCTGAGGATGAAACTGCAACACACAAATGAGAACAAGACTACATCACACTACAGGAGTAATTCCTTGGGAAACACAAGGGGGGGGGAAAACGACACTAAATTTTAAAAACTGTTAGGAACATTATTAATTTCTATTTGGAAGATACCGGCAACAGTTTTAAAGATCTTAATTCAATTGTCCCCAGAACCTGGAAATTGGTAGGAATCAATCCATAATACCAGCAAGCACTGAGGCTTTCTCCACTGCACTTTTCGTGGTCTGCAGGTTCTTTCCTGCTTGCAGGCATGGGCTACTTCCCTGCACTACGGTAGGCATCCCCTAAGTGATTTTCCTTAGAGCACTGCATACCTGAAAGCACACACTCACACTTCCCAGAAACAAAAAGACCCGCTGGTGTCAAACACCTGTCACAGATTTATATTCCCAAATTCTTTGTTCAATAATTTGCAAATTAATCCAGAGAAACACTGAAAGAGCCTGGTATTGAACATAAAGTAGTAATCAAAACTTTGCTCATTAGGTTAAACTTTTCTTCTCAAAGTGCTTCAAAAAAACAAATGAAATGTGACTTTGTGTGTAACTGGTAATATAGTCAGAGTGTCTGTGACATTTCATCTATAAGCTAACACAAAGCCAAGAACTCCCACAGCTGCAGTGCTTAAAACTATAGATTTATAATTTCCTATTTTACTGGCATGAATATTTCTAAACTTAAAAACCTTCCTGGTAAGTTCTTTTAATTTCTTATGACAAAAATTTCTCACAACACACAAATATTTACAACATGTACATTGTTTTCAATTCTTTACATTGAATTTCAAAGACAAACATTTTTATAGGTTACCACAGAACAAAAGCTGTGACTCATGTTTTTATTTCATGAACTATTATAAGTTAAAGTGAATAGATTTTTTTAATATTCCTTGTAGCATTTTACAAGTGCAACAGAAAACTTGAAGAACCAAATTAAGATAGCTGTAGTTCATTAGATAAATGTTGCTTGTTGTCATCACATTGTTCACAGCAATTTTTTGAAAAATAAGCACCAATCATTCTTGCAAAGAACAATTTTATCTAAAAGGATTGAAAAGTGTTAAATACAAGGCCTTTAATTTACATGACAAGCAATAAATACGCCGTATGGAAACGCCCCGCACACCGCTACCTTCATACACGTCATGTACTGAACAGTGAGCCGCCACACGTGTAATTTAACTTTTTTCTTCAAGAAACCAATCTGACTCCCACCAACGGCTCACTACTTTAACAAAGGCTACAAACAGTACACCTGGGCCAGCAAACAGTGTGAAACCAACAAAACTCCAAGGGGGAAACATCTAGCAAATAAATCAAAAAGCCAGAGATCATTGCTGGTGATATTAGCATATACTAGAAAACCTTAATATGCTGCTACTATGATTTGTTTTAAATTATTGTTTAGTCATATATTAAAGAGCCAGTTGATGCTCTTAAAGTTAAAAATTGTGTAGCCACATTATTGTTCTCATTGTCCAGTGTGGAAAGTTGCTAGCACTGTACAATTTTGCTTGAGCCTTTATTTTACAACAGGGCTTTATCTCTAATTCAGAATTGCACATAAGGCGGCTATTTAAAAAGTACAATAAAAATTTGCACAAATCAGACTTAAGAAGAGTCAGTACGCTGTACACTTTCTACACTATTTTGCTGATAAGTGAAGAGACAATAGAGGTGCTGCCACTAAAACGTTTCGGTTGAGGAATAATTGACTGGAATTTTTTATTTCTTTAAAGAAGTCATCCCTGGTCCAATTCAGACCAAGAGCTCACGCGTTAAGCCTCAGAGACTGATCTTCTCTTCTCCTGGAAGAAATGTCAATGTCTATAGAGTCTTTCCCAACTATGAGCCTCAGTCGCTTAGCTGGAGGGAGAGGGATGAAATCGTCCTCGAAGTCGTCGTCATAGTCCTCCTCCTCCTCGCCCTCCGAGGAGGCGGCGGCGTCTGTGCTTTCCTCCTCATACTGACCATAGTCATCGACGCCCATTCGGGACTCCAGGAGAGAAAGCGTGTCACTGCAGCACACCCCGTTCTCGTGGAGACCCTCTGCATATGGCCCCCTACCTTCCTCATCCCGCTTCAGCTGGATTTTTAATTTTGTGGAACTACTGCCTGGTCCTGAGTTAAATCCATTATTAAGCTTTGCTACGTAGAGATTATTATCATTTTCATGGTCTTTACTTAACTTGATGCTTATTTTTGAAGAGTTCATTCCATCATTCTCTTGGTCATTTGTCTTGCTGCTGCTATCATGACGCCTACGGAGAGTCAATTTGGGAATCCCAGAGTTATTTTCTAGGATTAACTGTGCATCGTATCTTGTGATCCGCCTTTTCTTTTTACTTTTTGCAGTTCTGAAGTTGTCTTTTGTTTTGAAGCTATCAGATGTAACAACTGAACAGCCAACTGGTGAAGGGGCACAGTCCGTGTAGCCCACAGGCATGCCCCCTGCGCCACTGTGCTCGCCCTGCTCAGAATGTGAAGCCGCCAAATCTGGCACCATGCTGTCCCTTCCAGGGGAACCATGCACCGGAGCGGACTCCTCTATTTTTGCAAATTGTTTCACAAGTTTTCCCTGTCGTGATTTCTTTTTTGACATGCCAGTGTCACTCTTATGACACTTTGCTTCCCCCTTTTGTGCAATTTCATGAGCCAGTTCTTCTTCCTGCACGACAGGACTTGGTGGCTGGCCATCGTCTGAGCAAGGTCCCATCATGCTGCTTTCATAGCTATCCAACGTATTTGGTTCAAGCTTGATGTCAGAGGCCTCCTTCAAATTCATTCTTGTCCTCATCGACCGCCTGGTTGTGTATGTGCAGGGTGAGCCCTCACCAGGCACATGAGCACCTTTCACAGAATTCTGTTTGTGTTCTCTTGCTGCGTGTCTAGTTAAGCACCCACTAGCAACTGCAACTTGTACTGGTCCCTCTGACTCTGTATCTTTTTTAATGGGCAAATTTTTATACAGAACTACTTTAGGCTCTTTGAGTACTAAGTCTCCCATTTCAAGTTTTCTTGAAGCATTCTTTTGCTCCAGCCGTTTGCAATGATTTCTTAATTTTATCTTTGAAAGTAAAGGCTTTGCAGGCTTTTTCAGTTTCTTTGGTACCCTGGAATTATTTATATGAGTTAGTTTAGATGAGGTAGAGTTGGAAGAAGGTGGAATTCTTGACATAGACTGCCTTGTTAACGTTCTGCTCTTGCTGTTCTTTTTTATACCAACTGAAGATTTTCGGTTAGAAGCTGTAAGGTTAAGAAAAAAAGAAAAGATGAAAAACAGCTTTGGTAATACAATAGTGTTCAACAAAACAAAGCAAAAAACCAGACTCTGACCTATAAAATATTAAGATCATACTGATGTAGGAAACAGCCCACCAAGTTCAGCTTTTGCCAGTACATAAGCATCCCTACACAGTTTTTCTTTCTTTCAGTTCTCTTTCTAATTTCTACCTCTAATTAATGGAGCATCTATTCATTTTTGAGGTAAATAACTTCAGAGTTAAAGAGCTCTTAGCACCCCAGGAACCTAGATTTCACTCTAAGCTTGTCCTTAATCTATCATGACACTGGTCTAAACCAAGCATTTTTCCTGATTTAGCATTTCACCACTTAAAAGATTTGGAGGAAAACAGAACAGACTACTACACAAATTAGCAGTAGAACAAACTACTAATGGGATCTAAGAAAAAAATTCTATCACAATGGTTTCAAACAAGAAAAATAGATCCTAAGAATCATTGTTATTTCCAATAGACATGCATCAAAAACAAAACAAAAACAAAACTACACTGCTTGTAAGTTGTCCCTCCAACTCTGCAAAGGCCAGAACAGTACAACTGGGGGGCTGTCAACTTAGAAAAGCTGCAGAACTTACTTGGCTTCATCCCTTCAGTGACTGCCTGATGCCAACAATCAAACTGAAAGAGGAAAGCAACACGCTGCTAAAATTATGTGCTTTCAGAACAAGGAGGGAGTCAAAATTCTTTCCTCCAAGGCGAGGACACAAGACAGTTATGACAATCTTCATGGTAATGACCCCTGGGAAGAACTAAGGTGACAGTTCAAGGACATCTCAAAAGGCTTGTATGGAACTTGAGTTTAAATTATCTGCTCCCATAGTGAGCCTCTGACATTGCCATTAACCTTGTCGTCTTTATTTTTTTTCTCTACGTTGACATTCTGGACCTTTTATGCAGTCTTATACATGAGTCAATTTCTCAGTTACTTAGTTCCCACCCGCCCACACTCCAACTGAAAAACCTCTTCCCAATCAAAATACCACTTTAAGTCATTCACTGGGAAAGCTGAGATGAGATGACCAAACTAACAATCACCTCTCACTAGAAAACAAAGAATAAAAACAATGCACGGGGGTAGGCCCGGTGCACTGCCTGCCAACTGAGCACCAGGAATCCTGCAGACGGTCTCTGCTGCTTATTACAGGCCTGAGGGGGGCCAGGGCAACTTCTATTTTTCCTGCATGGCTAAGCAAGTTTCTATTCATTTTTATTGTGAAAGAGAAACAAGAATGTACAACTAGCATTCCAAAAATATCAAACCACCAATTCTCTGTACTCAAGGAGAGTGGCTTATAAATGGCTTCAGGGTACCCAAACCAGCAGAATTTAGAGGAATGAGACCCACTGATTGAACCAAGAACATACTTATACATGGGGGCTGCTGCTGAGGTGGCAACTTATTTTAGACTAGTAGGAGTAGTGAAGTTTGGATACTACTCAATTTTATGCATAACTACTTGCTAGAAAATATTTAGAAAATATAAGGATAGTCAAGGAATTGTTTTGCTAAGGAATTCCTTTAGGCATACAGGGACTAAGGAGATGTGCTTGTTAATGTAAACACACTAGTGTTCTAGTGGTTTCCATGCAAAATTCAAGAAAAGACTACATCTGCTTGGCTTTCTGAAATGTGCCTGATGTCCCTTTGCTCACCCTATGACCCTTTAAGAACTGCCCCTTGACTGCGCTTAGTGGTCCTCTACCTCTTTCCGCACGGTTGTTACAGGCCTGCGGTCACCCTACTCTCAACAGCAATCCTCTTTGCATCTGGAGCCAGGCTCTACCTCCAATGAGCTAGACTTTGCCAACCTCTTTGCTCTGAAGTCCAGTGAATACTTTTCAGCCCTTACCTGTCTTCATTTTTCTGCAGAAAGTGACACTGACAACTGTTTTTTCTTGAAAAAAAAAAAACAAAAAACCCTCTTCCCTTGACTGCCCACAAGACCACCCTCTTGGGGGGGGGGTGTCCTTTGGCCTCCCTCTTCCCCTCCCTGGCTTCTTGAAACTTCACATATTTTTGGGGTGGTCAGCATCCACTCCCCCATGGCTATTACCTATTTATAGGGAGACAAGGCTCTAACCACCCTCTCTCGCCTGATCCCTCCAAATGTGGATAGATGGGAATGTGGATCTTCCTCAGGACATCCCGTAAGCCCCTCACAGTCAACACGTCTAATTTGAACTCACCATATCGCCTCACAGCTGCTTCGCCTTCTGTGTTATCTGTCCTGGTCAATAATACCAACCCCACCCTGCTGCCCAAGCCAGAGACCTGGAGGTCCTTCTCGGCTCTTGCCCTCCCTCCTGAATTGCCTCATCCAATTAACCACTGGGTCCAGTGGACTCCATCCTGGCAACGTCACTAGAACCTATCTACTTCCTTCCCTCTCCACTGCCATAATCTCTTGCTTGACCTACCTACCACCTTTCTCCTGTCTCTCCTATTGCTCTCCCAACAATTCACTCTACCATGTAGCCAGAATGATTTTCCTAGCACCTCATGTCACTTCTAGGCTTTCACTCTCTCAGTGACTTAATGCCCAAAGAATAAAGTCCAAAAATTTTAAACTATGGTCACATTCCTTCTTCCCACCTTTTACTCCCAGTATGAGGAACGTTACTTATTCAAGTCCTATACTCATCTCCGTATCGTCACTTTTGAAACTTCCTCTGCTTTGTGTGTGCTTCACTTAGCCAGCTCCTCACCCCCTGAAGTGTCAACTTTGGAAACACCTCTAAGAGCCTTTCCTGAGTCTGAGTAAGAAAGACTGCCCTTCCTATGTTCTCTCATGGCACCCAAGACTGCCCTTACTCAGGCACTTCTTATTGGATCCATTAGCTGAATCTCATTTTATGGTGATTCCAAATCTGTGCCCTCCTCCATTCCACCCTTATTCCAATAGATTCCTTGTTAGCCGACAGCAGTGAATCACCAACAAAGCACTTCAGTGCTTTTTATTCTAAGCTGACTACAAAACAAATGCTATGTAGTATTTCAAAAGATTTCATTTACAGGTTTATGTATTCATTAATGTATTCTGTTGTTTGAAAAGCAGTATCTCATCCCAAAAGCCCTGAAAAAAGGTGTGCTCATCAAGTAGAAGGGCAAAAAAGACACAAGCAAGCCACCAGGCAAGAAAAATGTGACTAAGATCAGAGTCTGACAATGTCCTAAGAAGATGCTACATTGTCTTCAGGGGTTAGAGAATTTCAGTGACAATAACGCTAAGGGAGGTAGATTGTGGCCATGACAAAATAGAAAAAAGCATATCAAGAGAGAATTCAGGGAGTGGATATGGCTCAAGAGGTTGAGCTCCCGCCTCCCACATGGGAGGTCCCAGGTTCAGTTCCTGGTGCCTGCTGAAAAAACAAAACTGAACAACAAGCAAAACAAATGAGAAAAAAAAAAAAAACCAACTCAGGAAAGCCGACGTGGCTCAGTGGTTGAGCGCTGGCTTCCACTTACAAGGTCCGGGTTCAATTCTGGGCCCCGGTACCTCAAAAAAGAACTTAGATTCTGATAAAAGTGTAGCTAAGATACACCCATGGCCATCCTTACTTCAAATACTGTGTGTGACTATCTTCACTTAGTGGCTGAGATGAAACTTAAATGCATAAACCTAGACAGCAATTTCAAGTGGAAATGGACATTCTTCTTAGCAATCATTACATAGCAGATGCTGAATGGCCCACTCAGTATTATCTCAACCCTCACGAGCACCCTGTGAAGTGTGATCCGTACATGGTGAGTGGCAGAGAGGTGTTCTGAATTTAGGTCTGTGGCTCCAGATCCCCAGTTCTGGACCACTCTATTACACTGTCTGTAAGGTATACCATGGAGTTATGCTAGGTCAGTCCCGACTCATGGCTATGGACCCTGTTAGGCTATCACAGTCATTTCAGGGCATCCTCAAAATCAGAAGGCAGCCCTGTATGGGCATCAAGACTTACAGCCCACCATGACAGTGACAGATATGACAGAAGCAAAACAAAGTAAAAGCCCTCCTGAGCATGGCTCTGTATGGACAGTCCTGGAAATGCACACTGTCGATGTGAAACAAGGTAATACAAGGGCCACACTCAGATTTGCATCTTCAGGACATAATTATCCAGAAAACCCTCAGTAGGACTTTAAAGACCCTACTCTTAAGGAGTTTACCAAGTATAGCCAGCAGCTTTCATCTCACATGACCAACACAGACTGGTTAAGGGTTGCTGAGAGCAGTGTGTTGGACAACACTTTGAAGCAGCACACAGACTTAGCAGAAAGGAGTGTTAAGATCAGTTAGTGATGTCTGTGATGGGTGACAAAGAGTGAGAAGTGAAGGCCCAATATGCTATCTCTGGAATAGGCACTCCCTAAGTGGGTCTTGCACCGACTGGCGGCACTGACAGTGACTGTGCCCCCACATCCACGCACTGTACTTGAAGATCTCTGGGCTCTCACCACATTGCAGCACTAACTACAGCAGGCAGCCCAACCAATGCAGCATGATAAGCCTGAAAGACTAGAATGTGTTTCAATAATGGCATTCATAATTCAGATGTGTGGACTGAATTTGTGAAAATGGGCATGTCATCTCCTCTCCCTGGATACTAGAGGATACTGTCAAGTTGTAGCTCTCTAGACACCTTTCAAAAAAGGACCTGCATAGAAGGAAGAAGTTATTTCTCTTCCCACCAGGCAGAAATGTTTTCTTTAAAAATAACATACAAGCTGTTCTAAACAGCAGTTTCTCGATCAGTTGCTAAATGCTAAATGGTGAGCTGCAGGATAAAGATAGGCAGCTTGGAAAACAGAGGGCACTTCAAATCTACACATCAATGCATACTCACTTCCTTTGGGAGAGAATGTCTGGCAATTCTGGCTTTTCTACCATCTGCTATTTAAAAATGCCTTTCTTTGAAACAGGTAGAAGGATAAACATCAAAAGAAATACAGCGTAAACAAATACATGTAAGAATCTGAGGAAATCTTATGTGAACATGTTTGAATGGACAATAGCTGCAGAGATGATGGCAGCCAGCCCTTAGCTCTGACAAAGCACTGAGCCATGGCTAGCAGCTGCCACATGACTTGCCAAACCAGTTACATCAAGCCTTGAATTACTCAAAACAATCATTCTGCAGAAAGGCAATTTAAACAAAGCAAGCATTCTAATATGAGTAGTCACTGGAAAGTGCTCTATTTCTATTCTGTAATGATGAGTCTATAACTCAAAAGGATTACTCTAAACTTCAAATATGTCTTTAATAATCTGCTCTGGAAAGTATTTGTGTACTTGTCTTATCTTGGAGCTGGAGCATAAGATCCTTGAAGGAGGGACCCGAGTCTCAGACATCTTTTATCTCTTCAGCAAGTAGCAGGCTTTTAAAATAAATATCTGATTTGTAACTATTTCCTACATGGTTATATATTAACTAGTATACCCAGCATCTTCCAAAAAATATGTGTATTCTGATCTTTAAGTGGTGTACTGAGTTCAGTTATATACTAGTTATACAGATGATGCACAAGAATATAAAAACAACCTCTTGTACGTCAGAGCCATTTAATGAGGGCAGCTGCATATGGGCAGCCTGAAGTGTTTTAGGTATGCACTTATAGAATGAGCTTCACAAGTCTCCAGTTTCACCAAGGAGCCAGACTCAGAAAACAATCGTTCATTACACTGCATTTATTATCAGAACCAACAATCATCATTGAATGATTGACTAACTGTGCTCTCTTGTTGACGTTGGACATTAACTTAAAAGACTGGAATAGGAATACAGTATTGTTTTTATGCCACAGAGGTTATGCCTGGTCCCTGACTTCCAGCAGCAGGTAGACTCTCAGGAATTCATGGCAGTGACATTTACCGTACAGGGAGAAGTCACCTTCCCTTTGCTTCACGATTTTTTGTAGGGCATGGAAGCATCCAGTGTTGGGCTGAAAAGTCTGAAGATAGGGAGAAGAGCCTAAAATAATCATTATCCTGGGGGGCTCCTAAGTGCTAAGAGTCATAAAGTCCCATCTGCACACTTTCAGCGCTAAAACAGGCATACTTTGGGGATCACCAAATTGAAGATTTTAACTTTATTCATGTCTGTAACAGACAAGTGACACTAAAGAGTCTACCGCTTTTAGTGGCAACTAGAGAAAACTGGTGTTACCAAAATGAAATGCAGTAGCAACTAGAATGGTTCCAGTACTTCAAACCTCCACAACATGATGTATTTTCTTTTGCCTGAATAGGCTTTCTTCTCTTTCTTTGCTGTTTGCTTATTCTTCATTCTCTCTTTTTCCAGTTTCCATTAGATTTTGCCACCAAACACAACTGGTATTTCAAAGCTTGCTTCTTTCTCCTTTTCATCTCTCTCTTTTTGCCACTTTCTGTAGTGGCCAAGTCAATGCACCATGATATGGTGACAATCAAAATGCCCCTCTACCACAATTCTGAGTCTGGTAACTGGTAGTTTGGCGAATTGAATCAGTTCATTTTAAAAAAGGGGAAAGCCTCAAGCCTCAAGGCCAGAAGCTCTGAACTCCCCCAAGTCCATCACCTTTTCTTAACAGACTGGCTAGGCACTACACCATGTATAGTGCCTCTATGATTCTACCTCATCCTTTGTCTTCTTGGAGGGCCCCACGGCATCATTATAGAGTAACAAACACCTTGAAATGGTTCTCTCAAACATATGATGACTCTATAACTATGAAGAATTCAATATCCAGTTACCAAGTATTTTAAAAAGCCCCACACATTTCAGTCTAGAATATGGTACTGAATTTGGAGGTGGGACATAGACTGTGCCTTTGTACTCATAATTTCTAGAAACTTTCAGTGTGGCTGAAGCTCACGAGTGCCAGTTTCTTTCAATATTTAAAAGTTCCAAACTACTGAAGCATGCTGTAGAAAGCACATTGTGTGAAAGCACTTTAAAAAGGTTTGCTTGTCAAAATCTCCCTTCCCTTACTTACTTGCATTGTTTTTTTCCTGAGTGGTATCTGCATCAGTGTTAGAGCTGACAGATTGACTGTCTGAATTTTTGCTGTTGTCACCTAACTTTTTAAGCCTATTTAAACGTTTATCAGTTTCTCTGAGTCCATATTTGCTATTGATAACAGGAGCAGGCGCAGGCAGTCCCACTCTGGATTTAAAAGCACCAGTTCCCCGTCTGAAAGAGAAAACAGCACAGATTAAACAAACAGAGCACATTTACTTTTAATAAGCTTGGTTGCTGAGGGTACTTAGACCCATCAGGTCAACAGCTTTAATGAATTTAATGAATTGATGAGGCTTCAATCATCACTGGAAACCTGCCAATTCTAGAACTCTCAAAAGAAATATTTATATATAGAATTAACAAAAACTCTAGATTTAAAATAACAAAGCAACTTGTTATGGTTATTGCCAATCAACTGTCTATGGGAAACTACTGAATTTGTAAAATTTCGTTTGTAAATAAAAATAAATAAATCTTCAATTTCAAAACTGGCTGGCACAATGAATACTTATGTATGAATTGTGGTTCTAAAAAACCCACCTGTTAATTATATTCTAGCTTTCTTCTGCACGATCTAATACTACATTACTGAATGGTGACGATTAAGGAATATGAAAAAAACCCAAAACAACCAGATTATTTTCCTTAAGTCATTACTTAGACAAAACAATGTTAGATACAAACAAATCCTAATTGGAACTCTGTAAGAAGGCGGCTAAAGTATATCTATGCAAACTTGACTTCTTGGGGTATTAAAAACTGTTTAATTCCTGTTAAAAGTTTCTGAAATAAACACAAGTAATAATTAAATTAACAAAGTGCTACTAAATAAAAAGCAATAAAAGACCTGCTTTCCATTTTAATTAGTGGCAGAAACTGGAGAAGATGAATTCTTTTGTTTAAACATAGACTTTGTGTTTCTTGTCCTAAAATGGAGAAAATAATGCTTATCTTTAAATAATGATATGTTTAATACACCAGGCCACAATGGACCAAATTCTGACTAAAAGAATCATCTTCAGATATTAAATAATAAAAAATTAAATAAACAATTTATGGGGAAGTGGGTGTGGCTCAGCCAGTTGGGTGCCCGCCTACCAAAGGGGAGATCCTAAAGAAGACGAGCAAGACTGCATCCCGCTGCAACGAGCTAGATGCTGCACACCGACACTATGAGTTAGACACCGCGCCCCGCCACAACGAGCAGACATCTAAACAAGCAGATGCCACAAGCCAGCAGGCACCAGAGCCCGTGGGGAGTGGATTGGCTCAGGCCACTGGGCACTCGCCTCCCATGTGGGAAGTCCCGGGTTTGGTTCCCGGTGCCTCCTGGAGAAGGTGAGCAGACAATGAGCAGACAGACGAGAGAACCATCTAGGGGAGGGGAGGATAAATAAAAATATAAATAAATCTTAAAAAAAACCAAAACAATTTATAGATACTCATTCTGAAATTGAAGACAATAGAAAAACTAAAGCAGGTAATAAAATATTCTGCATTGTTTTGAAAGAAAAATAATACCAGTAAGGACCATGGACATTTTTCAGCTTCTATGAGATATGTTCCTGTGGTGGCTTGGTGTATGTACCCCAGAAAAACAGGTTTTTAATCTTAATCTATTTCTGTGTGAGCCCACTGTAAACAGGACTTTTTGCTGAAGTTAGTTCACTTAAGGTGTTGCCCACTGAATCAGGATGGGTCTTAATTCCAATACTGGAATTCTTACAGAGAAGGCCACAGAGAAAGAAGCCACGGGGAGCAGCCAGAAGCTGGAAGTCAATGGAACTCAGAAGAGAAAGAAGATGCTGCCATGTGCATTGCCACGTGAGGGAAAAGTCAAGGAATCCCAAATATTGCCAGTCAGCCAGAAGACACTGACCCTGAGAGCCAATAAATTCCTGTTGTTAAGTCAAAAAAACAAAAAGAAAAAAACCTTGCTTTCGCCACTGGACACGAATGATTTCCTACTTATAATGCACATGAATTCTTTTGAAATGAATGAGGGGCGTTTAATAAAAGGTTCTCCTAAACTTCCCTCAGTGAATCTAGCCTCAGTTCTATTCCAAAGGATAAGAAAATTTTGAATTAATGAGATTAAAACCCCTGTATACATTGCATTAAAAAAAATAACTCTTCACCCCAAATTGCCTTCCCTTGGCTTGCCTTTTATTAGTCTTTAACCTGTTAAAAGTCATATAACAGCAGCTTCTGAACGTGTGACAACACTGTGCACACCTGTACAACAAAGTTCACCAACTCCCTCTGTAAGATCCCACGTGAGATCTTTCAAGATTTAGATGAAAGGGTAAAGACATCTCTCCCCCAAGTCACTGGTATGCTTTACCTTTTGCTAAGGGACAACATAACTTTTATTTTATCTTCCCTATCCCTTAATCCTAAGAGCACAGCCCCAAATCTAATGTGTAATCACAGGAATTATTTTTCTTACTTTAGTTAGTATTCTTGCTTTCTTCACCTTCCTAGAATGCTTTTGGAATTTTATTTTTATTAATGTAATTGTAAAAAAAAAGAAACTTGGTTGTGGTACTACCTCAAATCTTTTTTTGCAATGTGGGATAAAAAACATTATTAAAAAATCTCCCAGTAATCTTCACCAAGGCAGGTAACCAGGTATATACCAAATCAATTCTATGCTAAAATATATTTACAAAGTAAATGCATAAATTCCCAAATTTGCTTCATTTCATAGGAAAATTATTTTCAGTCCATGCCTTTTTTACTCTAACCTGTAACATTTTAGGTTCACTTATAGAAAGTTGGACTATACTTTAAGTATGTTTAAACACAAAATAGGGAGGCGGGAGTGGCTCAGTGGATAGAGCCCCCGTTTGCCATGTGGGAGGCCTGGGTTCGCGTCCCGAGGCCTCCTTGTGAGGGCAGGCCGGCTCGCGTGGCGCCGTGGGCTGATGCAGCAAGACCTCACAGCAAGGGGGAGATAAGCAGACACAGAGAAGACACGCACGAATGGACACAGCGACACAAGCGGCAAGGGGGGGATAAATAAATAAATAAATCTTAAAAAACAAAACAAAAAAACACAAAATAAATGAACATGATGGAAATACTTTATTTTGAAATTAGAATTCTTTTAATAACACCCTTCCTTTCTTCTGCTTCTCTACTTCCTTTCTTTCATTTTAATTTATGAAAGCAATGTATGCTCATGCTTGCTATAAGTGCAACAATCCTAGGATATTTATACACAAAACAGAAGTGCATTTCCCAGTCACCCTACATCCACAGTACCCTGTGGTACCATTGTCAGCCATCTGCTGACGGCATCTGTCCTCACTCCCCTTACCATGGTCCAGCTTCCTGTTTATGGTGCTGTTTTTTGTCAAGCAAACAAAATGAAAAAGAGGATAACATCATTTATTTCACTCAGCAATCAGTTTTTCTTTAAAAGCAGTTTTACTGATATATTCATATACCATATAATCTACCCAAAGTGTATAATCAATGGCTTTAGTATAATCACAATGTTGTCCATTCATCACCACGAAAAACTTTAGAACAATTTCATTACTCCAAAAAAAACCTCCACACCCCTTACCAGTCACCTCTCAATCCCACTATCCTTCCCCCACCCTACATAACCACTAATCTAATTTCAACTTTATAAATTGATCTATATTTACATTTTATAAAAATAGCATCATACAATATGTAGTACTTTGTGTTTGGTTTCATTCACTTAGCATAATATGTTCTTTTTTTGGTCTGATAACATCTTGTAACATTAACACACATTAGTTCAGTTTCAAAGAAAAAAGGTCTTATATGTGCAATTTTACCCATATTCATATTTCACAAGTAGTTTACTATGCTATACAGCCCCATTTTACATTTTTTAGCTTTCTTTTTAGTAATATACATGATCACAGACTTTCCCTTTAAGTCACTGTCATGTCCATATGATAGTACTGCTAGTTACAAATATTATGCTGGGCTTTCACCTTTTCTATTCATTTCCAAAGATTAACACACATCTTTTTTCACAAATTCTGCACAAGTTAACCATCAGCTTTCCATTCTCTAACCTCATTCTATTTTTTTTAAAAATATTTACTTCTCTCCCACCCCCCCGCCTCGTTTGTGCTTGCTGCCTGTTCTTTGTCTGTTCGTTGCATGCTCGTCTTTTTAGGAGGCACCAGGAACTGAACCCGGGACCTCCCATGTGGGAGGGACGCGCCCAATGGCTTGAGTCACCTCCACTCCCGCTTGTTATGTCTCTCATTGTGTTTCTTTGTTGTCTCTTCATCATGTCATCCTGCCACGCAAGCTCGCTGTCTTGCTCATCTTCTTTAGGAGGCACCAGGAACCAAACCCAGGATCTCCCATATGGTAGGTGGGTGTCCAATTGCTTGAGCCACATCCATTTCCCTATTTTTTTTTTAAGAAGGTACCAGGGATTGAACCCAGGACCTTGTACATGGGAAGCAGGCCCTCAATCACTGAGCTATATCCGCTCCCCAATAAGAATTGTTTTTTTGTTTGTTTGTTTTTAGGAGGTACCGGAAATTGAACCAGGGACCTTGTACATGGGAAGCAGATGCTCAACTACTTGAGCAACATCCACTCCCTCATTCTATCTTCTGATGACCCATATTCAAAATATTAACTCCATGGGATTACACAATATATTTTATCATACAGTATTTGTCCTTTTGTGTCTGGCTAGCTTCACTCAGAATAATATCCTTCAGGTTCATCCATGTTGTTACAAGCTTCATGACTTCATTCCTTCTTAGAGCTGCATAATATTCCATTGTGTGTATACAACAGTTTTGTTTATCCATTCACTGGTTGATGGACACCTGGGTTGTTTCCATTTTTTCGCAACTGTGAATAATGCTGCTAGGAACATCAGTGTGCATATGTCTGTTCTTGTCACTGCTTTCAGTTCTTCTGGGCATATACTCAGTAGTGTTATATCTATATTCAAGTTCTTTAGTAACTACGAAACAGTCCTCCATGGTGGCTGTACCATTCTACATTCCCACCAACAGTGAATAAGTGTTCCCATCTTTCCACATCCTCTCCAACACTTGGGGTTCTCTTCTCTGTCTTTTTAATAGTGGCCATTCTGATAGGTGTGAAATGATATCTCATTGTAGCTTTGATTTACATTTCCCCAGTCGCTAGTGATGTTGAACATTTTTTCATGTTTTTCTTTTGCCATTTGTATTTCTTCTTTAGACAAATGTCTATTCAATTCTTTTGCCCATTTTTTAATTGGACCATTTGTCTTTTTATTGTTGCGTTGTAGTGTCTCTTTATATTTCATGAATATTAAACCTTTATTGGATATGTGATTTCCAAATATTTTCTCCCATTGAGTTGGTTGCCATCTTACCCTTTTGACAAAGTCCTTTGAGGTGCAAAAGTGTTTAATTTTGAGGCAGTCCATTTACCTTTTTTCTTTTGTTGCTTGTGCCTTGGGTCTAAGGTCCAAGAACCCACCACCTACCACAAGGTCTTTAATAAGTTCCCCTATGTTTTCTTCTAGTAGTTTTATGGTCCTGGTTTTTATATTTAGGTCTTTGATCCATTTTGACTTGATTGTTGTATTGGGAGTGAGATAGGGGTCCTCTTTCATTTTTTGGTTATGGATATTCAGTTCTCCCAGCACCATTTGTTGATGAGATTGTTTTGTCCCGTTAATACAGCTTTGGCAGGTTTGTCGAAACCAGTTGGCCATAGAGGTAAGAGTTTATTTCTAGACTCCCAATTCTATTCCACTGATCAATGTGTCTACCTTTATGCCAATACCATGCTGTTTTGACCACTGCAGTTTTATAGTATGTTTCAAGGACAGTTAGTGAAATTCCTCCCACTTCACTCTTCTTTTTAGAATTCTTTTGGCTATTGGGGTGCAGTTTCCCTTCCAAATGAATTTGGTAATTGTCTTTTCTATTTCTGTAAAGTAGGCTGTTGGAATTTTAACTGGCATTGCATTGAATCTATAAATCAAGTGTGGGTAGGACTGATATCTTCTTGATATTTAGTCTTTCAATCCATGCACACAGAATGTCTTTCCATTTGTTTAAGTCTTCACTGATTTCTTTTGACATTGTTTTGTAGTTTTTCATACAGTTTCTGTACTTCTTTGGTTAAACTGATTCCTAGATATCTGAGTCTTCTTGTTGCTCTTGTAAATGAATTTTTCCCCAGATTTCCTCCTTGGATGGTTCAATACTAGTATATAGAAACATTACTGATTTTTGCTTGTTCATCTTTTATTGTGCCACCTTGCTGAATTCATTTTGTTAGCTCAAGTAGCTTTGTCATAGACATTTCAGAAATTTCTAAAAATAGATGTCATCTGTGAATAGTGAGAGCTTTACTTCCTCTTTCCCTACTTGGATGCTTTTTTCCCCCTTGTCTAATTGCCCTAGCTAGAACTTCTAGAACAATATTTTCTTTTCTTTTTTTTTTAAAGATTTATCCACCCCCCAACCCCCCCGCCCCATCGTTTTGCGCTTGTTGCCTGCCTGCTCTGTGTGTTTTTCTGTGTCTGTTTGTCTTCTCTTTAGGCAGCAACAGGAAGCGATCCTGGGACCTTCCAGAGTGGGAGAGAGGCACTCAATCTTTTGCACCACCTCAGCTCCCTGGTCTGCTGGGTCTCTTATTGTCTCTCCTCTTTTTATTGTGTCATCTTGCCGTGCCAGCACTCTGTGTGGGCCAGCACTCCTGCACGGGCCAGCTCACTACACAGGCCAGCTTGCCTTTCACCTGGAGGCCACGGGAATCAAACCCTGGACTTCCTATATAGTAGACGGGAGCCCAATCGCTTGAGCCACATCTGTTTCTCAACAGTGTCTTCTTGATATCCTTTATCTCTTCAGCCATATTGTCATTAAATTCATTAATTTGATTTTGGAAATTTGTGTGTATATCATTGATTCGTTGTCTCAAATCCTTTGTCTTTTCTGGGGCTTTGATACGGTCCTCTGAGCAATTTGTTCCATTTTCTTAGTATGGCTTGTAATTTTTTGCTGATGTCTAAGGCATCTAATTAGGATGGTGAGTTTTCTCAGATGCTTCATTTCTCTGTTGTAGGAATTTAGTGGCAGGATGCTGTGTGTTACTGCTGTTTTTTGATTCTTGGTTCAATCTGCTTTCTTTCTTTAGGACTGCCCCCATTAGCTGCTCAAATCTGGGCCCTGGGTTGCAGATTGCTTCCAAGGGCCTTGGGGAGGGAGGCTGTAAAGGCCAGAAAAAAGCCTCTCAATTTCCTCATGTGCACTTCCTTGGTTTGCCAACAGATGGCACTCTCTTTGGCAGCCTTCTCAGTTCAAAGTCTGGTTAGAGTATGTTTACTGCATCACAGACTGGATCAATGTAATAGAGAATCCTGCCTGGAGGCTAAGTTCAAGCTTTCTTAGAGGCAGTTCTCCAACCTTTGCTGGCAGGCCCCTCCCTTCTCCTGGGTAGGAAATAATCCCATTCCCCTCTGTGTCTTAAACAACCAGTCCTGGTCAGGAGACAGGGAGACCGAGAGGGTCAGATAGATCTCTTTTGTCCCTTGCCGTTCCAAGCTGCCAGCCCCAAGACCTGAGAATTCAAAAGTGTCTAGAGGGTGGGGAAGGATGGCAGCAGTTGCAGCTGCTGCTTTTAACTCACAATTTTGCCGTTGCAATTCTTTTCCTTTTTGCACCTCTCTCTTCTGGGCCATGTCCAGCTTTCTCATGGTGTCCTAAACCCTAGAAGATACTTTTCCAAGCTGTTTCTGCCTGTCCTCTAGCTATTTTTCTGGGATAGAAGAGAGTTCCATGTTTTTCTAGCCCGTCATCTTCCCGGAAGTCCCAGTTTTCTTTTCTTTTCTTTTTTTTTTTTAAAGATTTATTTATTTACTTGGTCCATTTTAAACGCCCCCTTCCCCATTTGCTGTTTTGTGTCCATTCGCTGGGCAATTCTCTGTGTCTGTTTAATCTCTTCTCATCCTCCTCCTCCAGTCTTCACCAGGATTTGATCGATCCTGAAGACCTCCGATGTAGGAGAGAGGTGTTCTGCCATCTGCACCACCTCGGCTCCTGGTTTTCGGAGCTTTCGGAGCATCTCGTCTTGTCTCTCTCCTTTTATGTCATCATTTTGCTGCATGGCTCCCAGGGCCTGGCAGCTCACCGGCACACAGAGCCTGGCAGCCCATGCGCCTTCTATGTATATATTTTTATTTTACCGGGAGGTCCCGGGGATCGAACCCAGGTC
>JAQZBX010042758.1:0-13451 GCA_029593785.1 Cabassous unicinctus
TCTCTTACATTTAAATTTATAATTATTATTTCATTTTCCTATTAATTGTATTTGTATAGTATATTGGCTTCATCTTTAAAGAAGCTTTGGATAACAGAAGGGTTACAGCTGGGGTGTGAGAGGATAATTGGTGGGAGGTGTCAGGGATGGTGGTTTCATGGGAGGAAGTTCATCTGGACATGCATAAAAGGTATATAAAATTGTTCAAATGCTCATGGGGCATGGTCACAGTGGTTGGAGAATCACTCAATAAATGAGAGAATACTGAATTCTCAGTCTGCAGAGCTCTGCCACATTCTCCAAGAGAGAAGCAACAGTCCCCCACATGCAGGTGTGGTGTCTGGTTAAGAAGGATGATCCACCAATGGGCTCTTGTTATTGATGACTAGCTTTACGAGTCTTTGCTCTTGAAACTGAAACTTAGCCTATTGTTATGGGGTGCCTGAGAGTTACCTCCTGGGAGCCTCCTTGTTGCTCAGGTGAGGTCTTTCTCTAACCCAAACTCAGCATATGAATGCGTGACCTTCTCCCAGTGTGGGACATGACTCCCAGGGATGAGCCTCCCTGGCAACGAGGGATTACTACCTAGTGCCAACTGGCAATATGACTGGAGAAAGACCTTGAATAAAAGGGGAAAAGGTAAAGACAAATGAGTTCATATGGCTAAGAGACTTCAAAGTGAGTTGGGAGGTCATCCCAGAGGTAATGCTTGTGCACATCTTGGTAGGACCACATAGGCTTCCAATTTGGATATCACCCCTAATAGTGGGGCTCCTGAGGGCTCTGGAGACACCCAGGTCCTATATCAGGGTGGATAGCTCTGGAGTTTGGCACCATATCTGTAGGCCCTACTTTGGAATCTCTGCTCCAGAGAGTGACAGAGTTGGACTCAAATATGTCCTCCTTGCACAAGGTCCATCAGTCCCTTCTATTCATAACTATATGTCATGCTGGAGTTTGTAAGTGTACTTCCAGAGACTGGAATCTCTGGCCTGCCCATGTGCCAGCTGTGCCTAGAATCTCAGTGCAGCTGCAATTTCTACTCTACAGCTCAATAGACTCACCCAGGACACATGGTAGGGAGACAAGATGGACAACGGCCAACCCAGGGACTGGAGAGAGTCTGCAGCTGCAGGTAGGATAATCCCATCCATCTTATCCATGGGCTATAAGCCCTCTCCCACTTGGAGGTAGAGGGGACATCACCACCCCAGACTCCTCAGGACTAGGGGAGAGCTATGGATTAGAGTGGACTTACTGGTATTCTGTTATAGACATATTGTGATTCAAGTAATGGAAGAAATTACAACATTAATGTGGAGCCAGTGGCCACTGGTTGCTTTTGGGGTAGGGGAGGGAAAAGGGCCTTTTTTGGGACTTGGGACCAAAAACCCTCAGTGACATTGCAATGACAGCTATAGGTCATTTTACATCAGCATATAACATGCAGAACTGTGTGGGAGAGCATGTGGTCTAAAATGTGAACTATGGTCCATGCTTAGTGGCAAAGCCCCAGGATATTTATATCCATTGCAGGTGATGTGCCACACTAATGAAAAATGTTTATGTAGGAAGTTGTACAAGGTGTGGGATGTGGGGCATATGGAAATCCCTATAATTTTTGTGTAACATTATGTAATCGAAGTATCTTCTAAAAAATAAAAAAAATTAATTAAAAAAAAAGATATGACTGGGGTATGGATGTGGCTCAGGTGGTTGAGCATCTCTCTCCCATATGGAGGGACCTGGGTTTAATCCCCAGGACCTCCTAGTAAAATTTAAAAAAAAAGAAAACATATAGAATGCACATGGACCACCAGGCCCCATGCATGCATGCGTTACCAGTCCACATGAGCGAGTGAGCCACCAGGTCCTGCACATGGTTTCCCACCAGAATTTGTGATCCATGCAGCAAGATGATGATGCAACAGTAGAGTGACACAAGGGAGAGTCAAGAGGAGACACACTGAAAAACCAGGAACTAAAGCGGCCCAGGTGGTAGGACACCTCTCTCCCACATCAGAGGTTCTGAGGATCAAATCCCAGTGAAGACAGGAGGAGAAGGATGAGAAGAAAGGGCAGAAAATGGACACATAGTCACCCAGTGAATGGACACAGAAACAGCAAAAATGGAGGTGGGGTGTTAAAAATAGATAAAAGTAAATAAATAAATCCTTAAAAAATGTATAGGGGAGGAAGATACGGGCTACAGTTAGTAGTAATACTATGACTATGCTCTTTCATAATTTGTTAACAAATGTTTCACAACAATGCAGGGTGTTTGTGGGGTGGGTGATGTGTGGGAGCCCTGTATGATGTTATGCATGTTTGTTTTGTGAGTTCACAATGTTTACTGAACACATGTTTTATGTATGGTCATGTATGAATGATATACTTCAATAAATTGTTTTAAAGAATTACACAATAATTCTATGAAAATGAATTCATAATCAATTCATTATGATCCTGAGAACATTTAAATAATATGAGGTATGTTAATGGAAAAGTAAAATGCTCTATTTAAACTGTCTCAAACAACATGCCCAAGAATGCCATTTGTGCAAATCCTGTAAGAGTTTGCAGAGAGTGCTACAATCTGGTTATCAGTGCAAATCCCGTTTTGTCAAACTAGACAGTGAAACTTTTAAAATAGGTTAGAGTAAAAGTTGTAAGAGGTTATGGTAAAATCTCAGTCAGGGCAAAACACCAGGGCAGCTCAAGTGAACCATAATGTGGATCCAGAGAATCCTGTTACTAAACACTGACACAAGTCACCTCTACTCGGTAGGGCCTAAGTTCCTGCCTCTCAGCCCTGATTCTCAAACCAACAACCAAATTCCATAACCTGGAACTCCCTATTGTCAATCACATAATTTCAGCTGACATCCTACCATAGCTTAATACCTGGCTGAGTTGACACATTAGCCTATCACACTTATTAATTCTAAGATGTACATTTTGCCACATTTTAATGTTCCTGAAACTGAGATGTACCCTGCAATTGCAGTCAGCCAGGTGGCAGTGGTGAAGTGGGTTCCGTAGCCTGCCCATGGGAGAACCTGCTCCCAGCTGTTCATCCTGTCCTCCCTTCAAATGAGTTACAGGAAATGTTGGTAAGGTTCTATTTTGTTTCCATTGAAAACATCTTCGGAAAAGATTATATTATGATTCAGCACTGAAAAAAAAAGTTATCATTTACACCAAAAGGCCTGAGAACAGAGAAGTGGGGCACATCTTTGCTATTAATGAAAAAAAGTGGTTATCAGTGGTGGAATGACAATAATTCCAGAATTTCTAGGAAAGTTACACCTAAGTGCTTCATGGGACCAAGGAAAGGGAGATAACTACATGCAAATGAATTTGGGTTATGTTTATTGACAGATATGTGCAAAGTGATTGCCTGTCATACACCAAACAAAGTGCTGAGGTCAACACTTTTATGCTGCATATCAGTGACTTGGAAAAAATCCAGAGAAAACAATGGGCACTCTTGTAAGAAATGCTGCCTTGCCAGGGCTCTTGATGGCAGAGAGGGTAACACTGGGGGAAGAAATATGGATGTGGGTGACTCTGAGTCAAAACGTGATTTAGAAGAGTCAGAGTCTGAATGGAAAAACTATTTTAGAAATACCCTAATCAATATATTTCACTTATAATTTATTTATGTTTTTGACAAACAAGAGTGATATATGACTTTTAAAATCCATGTCTGAATAAGCATAATATCGATCTTTTAATGAGTTAAAAATAAAAAAGTAATAAGAAAACATTATGTCATAGTTTAATTGGCAGCATTTTTTCTTTCCAAGAAATATGTATTATAATGGTACACCTTAAAATTGATGGTATTGGGAGTGGATGTAGCTTAAGTGGTTGAATGCCTGCTTCCAATGTACTAGGTCCTGGGTTCAATCCCTGGTACCTCTGAAAAATACACAAATAAACCATTAAAGGAAAAGTCCAACTCTCGTTGGGGAGGGGATGTAGCTCAGTGGTTGAATGCCTGCTTCCCATGTATGACGTCCTGAGTTCTATTCTCGATACCTCCTTTTAAAAAAATTGATGGTGTCTTATATTTTAAAATATATATGGTTATTCTGTTTCCTAAAAAGAGTAGGTTATTTTATAGCCTGGGAAGATACAATAATAATTATAAAGATGATAATGAAATGACTCAAACCTGTATTATAAATGTTTTCATATTGAGCTTAAGAATTACTTTGCTAAAAATTTTTATAATCCACGAATTTCACATCTCCTTTAGTTCATGATGATAGTTTAACGTATTTATATAAATTTAATTAACTTGTTTTTAAAACAATGTCATTTTAGAGGGGATTTTAACCTGTTGACTCCATATGCTAATTGAGCATTGAACAAAGAAATGGCTAAAGTTTTAGCACAAAAATGTTTGTATTTGGAAATAAAATGAGAGGACTTATTTTTGTGCTCAAAGGCTCCTGGTTATTTTACTGTTTAAATAAAACTGATTTCACTCAGGCAGAACTCCCATTTTTTGCCCAAGCTCATTTTCACTGTAAAATAACCTAAATTAACCAGAAAATGACCAAGTTGTTTACATTATGGAAGCACCACAAGAGGAGCCATGTGTGACAATCAGATCTGAAACTCTCAGATCAAGGTAAGGGTCCATCATCTCTAACAGATCACTTTCCCTATTATGAATGGCTTCACTAGGACAGTATCTTAAAAAACTCCTCCTCTGTAGACCATCAGCCCACAATCTGTTCTGAATGACAAGCAGCAAGCACACTCTGTGTGCACAGGATCTTCTCAGACCCCACGATAATCCAGTGTGCAGCAGCTTTGCCCAAGATGGGGCAGAGGGCATGGTGTGCCCCTGCCCAATTCATAGCATTTATTAGCATCAGCCTAGTAAATGCTGTCTTAGCATTTTCCTCAGTGTCTCTAAAAATGCCAAAGCTGATAGAAATTTTCTCCTAGAAACTCAAAAATATCCAAAGATCTGTTGTCGGGATATAGGATGATTTTCTATTAACAATAGCTTGTTATGTCAAATCATTTTTCCTTCTCTTTCTGGCTAAAATAATTTCCTCAAAATCTGGATGATGTATTTAAAGAACAGTGTACCTAATAAAGCACATTTTTTACTGCTTCTATCTAGCACTTGGAGGGAGTCCTTCTTCTACTAGCAGGAAGTAAATATGTGTAGAATAATTTTGTGTCTGACATTCTCTATCTGCACCTCCTTTCACAGACAGCTCCTTGAAAGATGAGCTGGTACCACCTCTCAGCCCCACAGCTCATTCACTCCATAACCCACTGTAATCCAGCTGCAAACCTGGCTCTTACACTGAAGTAGCCTTCACTTTATTCATTGAGTAACCTTCTAAATGGTAGCCAATGAACATTTTTCAGTCTTATCCCATAAGCCCTCTCCACAGATTTGAAAGTATTGCCCACTCCCTCTTTTTAGAACTCTCTTCTCCCTCAGCTTCTCTGACACCACTCATTTTCACCTGGTACCCTCCTTGTTCTCTGTCCCATTTTTTCTAGACCTCTTGTCCTTGTCCTTAGTTTGCCTTTTAAATGTTGATATTACCTAGGGCAGTGGCTCCTGGCTGGATGACCCATCCACTTCCCCTTCTCTGATGCCACCTACAGCTAGGACACAGTTCTGACCAATGAGCTGGGAAAGCTTTGTTTTCCCAATAAAAATTAACAAACTTGCCTAGCACACTTATTCATCCACTGCCCCATCTTTCTGCCTGGAAAGTGGACATGAGGCCTGGGATGCAGCAGACATTTGGTATGCTAGGATGATGTGCATGAAGACAAAAGCCAACCTACTAAGGATCGCAGAGCAGAAAAATAGAAACAGCCTGACTATATTGTTGAGCCGTTGCACCAACCCTGGACTGCTCATTTTTGGATTCTATGTCAGACACATTAACCCCCACTCATTTTCTCACTCCTGTTGTTTTGTTACTTGCAGCCAAAGGAACTCTTATCTGGTATATTAAGCCATAATTCTTAACAAGGAGCCATTTGGTATGGGGGCATTTTGATTGTCATAATGACTGGGGAACATGCCAGTATTTGGAAGAGGGGTGATGGTGTGGCATGACTTGCCTTGCACTACTTAGGACAGCCCTACACTCTGCCCCACACCCCAAATGTCAATAATGCTCCTGCTGAGAAACACTGCAACATTGCAAGACTTAGCCTTATACTTGTCTCCTTACATATACTACCCCTGGCTTCCAAATCTTTACCTTGTCTTTTTGCTGTGGTCCATACCCATAAAGCCAAATATCTACTGGACAATCTCCAAATGCTTAAACTTAATATGTTCAGATCATTAATTTTCATCTTTAACCCCCAAAAGACTCTGATAATCCTCCTTAACTCTTTTATGAATATTACCACCATTCTGAGTTGTCCCAAGCCAGAAATCTAGCAATTTTCACAAGTATCTCAAGTCCTTTCTCTTGTTTCCTTCCCACATACAATTAATTAGTCATCCATACCTGTGGATTTGCCCTCCCCAATAGCTCTTGATTCATCATCTCATTTCTATTGCTCTTGGTAGTTCAGGTTCAAATTGATTTTCCCCTTACAGCAAAACCCTCCTGGTTGGACTCCCTACATCCAGTCTTTACTCATGCTTCTCCCCACCATCCACTCTCCATACCACTGGAAAAGCAGTATTTCTAAAATGCATGGTATTCCCCACACTGAAGCTATAAATGTTGTCTAAGGGGCAGGCAATCCTTTTACAATATTCATTCTCAATTTTTTTATGCAATGAAAGAAATAAGCATAGATATCTATATGAATGACTACCCAAGAATCAAATTCCACTTCATAGTTTCTATGATTAAAATGAAATCTGTTCCAAATTAAGGCATGTGGTGCAAGTGAAAGTTTTACAAAAACTGAAATGGAAACAAAGTGGTTGGAGATGTAAAGCATCACCCAGCCATCAGAGGTGCAGGTGGGCAGACCTCATAAGAACTTGCTCCATAGAAGTCACCTGCTATGCTTGCTCCACAGTCATCTGCAAGCTGATGCACTGATGCCTAGACCCTCTCCTACATACCCATTTGCCACATTTATTAGCAATAAATATAGCTGTGAAGTGTGCATTGAAGTATTTTATGTTACTGTCACCAGAAATAATACAATTACGGGCCCATAAAATGCATATTTAATGCCAATAAGAACAATTCAAGAGGATAGAAATAGCTTTACTGAGTTACCACCTCATGAAATGTGTGTCCTTAAAGAATTGCTTGGTGAAAGATTTTGGCTTATGTCTGAGGTCTGATTATCCTGAATTAGAAACAAAAGCTTTGAAATATTCAATTCCATTGTTGTGAAACAGACATTTTCTGCATCAATATTATTGAAGTCAAAATACACAAAGCAATAGAATATGGGACTGAACAGAAAGCCAGATGTTTTTTTCAAAGAAACCCAATCCTGAAGACTTAGTTTCAGTCAAACCATATCATCTATCACATTACACAAACTCTGATGTATCAATTACAAGTTTTGTTCATATTTTATTTTTAAATGGTTTCAGTTTTATGGCTCTTTAATACTATTGTTGTATGGCCTTTTATGTGTATATTTATTTTAGTGATAAAATAATAAAATAATTTAAGCAAACACCAAGAGTCCCACCAAATGATTACTCAAATTTGAAAGATACAACAGGGGCCTTATCTCCTCCCAAGAGACCCCTTCAAATACCCTTTGCAAACCTATTCACAACTGCTTGCATAGAGTTCACCAAACATGGCAGGCTATTTCAATCATATTCTTCCCTCTGCCTGAAATATCCTTTCCTCTACATACACACCTTACTAAAGACTACTGATTCTTTAAATTTCTGCTCAAGAGGCTGAGAGTTTTTCACTGACAAACCCCCAACAAATCTTCTTCTGTTCTCCCATGACCCCATCCAATCCTCTATCAAAGCAGACCTCAAAATGAATGGCAGTTCCTGATTTCCTTGGTATAATTCTCAGAAGACAGAATGTAAATGATTTCCCCCATTTTATAGGTAAGAACATGATGACTTAGGGAGGTAATGCCACTTGCTTAAGGTCACAAAGTTATTAACCAGTAGGCCTGAGTTAGATCAAAACGCTCTATTCCAAAACTGTGCTCTTTATATTACACAGGCCCAAATATGCATTTGATTCCCAAAATCTGAGAAAAATACATAGACAAATCTGTTTACTCACCTTCAGTTTTTCCTTGAATATTCCATTGCTTTGTAGTTTTACTGTTTCCTTTCTTTCTAAAACAGTCTCTCTCTGACTTAGGAAAGCCTCCTAGATTGTAAAAGGAAATAAAAGGAAGGCAAAGAGCCCATGATTATCAATAAAGATGAAGTGATATGAGGCACATTTTTTTCCAGCTGCTCTTCATTTGGCCCAGGCAGTCAAATACACATGTATTTGAATTATGTAATTTTAATCATGAAATTGTCATATTAATGAATTAAAAATAAGTGGTCCTTACTTACATTTCCTGCTTTTCCTTCTCTGAAAGGAAATGAGAAAAATTTTCACAATCACTTCATTTTTATTACAGGTTTTCAACTTTCCCTGAAACAGCACATACTGCTTTGCTTCTGTGCCTTTCCATGAGTTGTTTCTTTGCCCCCAGTGCTGTGTCTTCTAATCTATCTCCAGTGGCCATTTGACAAAAGGTGCTTTTCCCTGAATATCTTGTCTTCTCTGAAATCTTCTGTGACCCTTGCTCCTGTTCTAGTGAAAATGCAGCCCTTTCTCCCTGGGTTCACATAGCACTTTGCTTGTCCCTCTTGTATAACCTTCAACCATCTTTTAGACCATTAGCTGAGAAACTAGGCAATATGCCTTTCTGAATCCACAGTCCATATCACAATGGTCAATTAATGTTTTTTGCATTAGATTGAAATGTATTCAGTGCTAGTATTGGCCTTGAAAGTGGGAGCTCTGTGGTGATGCAGAGGAGAGAAGGGCCAAAAGAAGGAAAAGAGTGAAGGAGGGGTGAGAATTCTACCACTGAACCACCAATCAGCTTAGAGTAGAAGCAGACATGTTCACCAAGTTCCAGAATGTGAGTAGTAATTTTGACTTATCTCTCGGTCACAGACTTCATTTACTGAATCAACAGCATGGCCAGCCAAGATTTTGATCATATAAATATACAGGTTGGGATGGATTGGGTTTGGCAGCATCCAGTGGAGACACCAAACCATGAGCCTCCCACTGTAGCAACATCTATCATACCAATAAACAAGTAGCCCCTAACTGAAATTGGGAGCAAATGGAACTAATTATTTGAGATGTGATAGTGGTGAATTTCATTTCAATTTCCTTCTGCTGGTGCTCAAGGACTGGCAAAAAAGGAACCATTTGATTTACAGAATAAAACCTGGAACATAGAAAGGAATCTTTTACAAAAGACCAAGAAGGTAGAATAAAATAAAGACTAAGCACTTAAAAAGGAAAACCTATAAACCAATATGAAAATAGTCAGTTGCCAATATGGTATAGGCAGTCAGTCTATCATCAGTGAATTTAACTAAATGAGGTGGTGGAAAGCACTTAGACTGGAATTGACGTGTGGTCAGTCCAATTTTGGTTCTGCCACCACCTAGCTATAGGAGTGAGAAAGTCATTTATCACTCTAGGCCTTGTTTTCTCATTTATAAATGAAAGACCAAATTGGTTCTTTAAGTCCTATTTTTCTTTGATTCAGTTGCATGTGAAAAGGTTTGAAATTCTCATTTTGAAAAGACATGTCATTGAACCAAAGTCTGTACAAATGACTAGGGCTCCTGTGTAATCAATAGCAGCACAGCTGAGATTACCATAATTTTAGGTTCATTTTGTTAAGGATAGAAGACCCCTGTGCACATAGACCTTTCTCATATTTTTTTTTAGTTTACTCTGCCCTAAGGGAGACAGTAATGGTGGTTATATTGCAAAAATTTGGTTTCTGTGAAGAAGCAATTGAAAGGAGTAAAAATTCATTGCCAAGACAGGCAAGGTTTGAATGTATGGTTTATTTCACCTGCTATCTTTCAACTGTGCAGTTAGCACTCAAATTTGGCTACTAGTACTTATTTACATTCATGTGCACTGATCCTAAGACTATCATCTTTTAAATGAGACTCTGAATATTTAGCTAGATATGGAAAGTTTGAACAGAATTGTTTTCCTGTTACTTTGGACAGTTACTCTTGTTTCTCACTTTCTTTTTGTAGTTGTGCTTATTGTCTTTCTTCTTAAAGTAAAACAACAGAGATGACACAAATGTTATAGTTAGTCCTGCAGTAGTACAACTGCATACACTGGAATCAAATAAAGAATACTAGGGATATGGGCATTGAAGCAGAGAGAGGAAGGAAATTGTCCAAGGCCACATAATTATATACTGGTAATCAGGAGCCAAACTCAGCTTCCAGACTCCAAGTTCAGAGCTCTTCTCATTACCCCAAGCAGCCTCTGCTAGGAACTATTTGAGCAAACCCTGTGGAGCTTGGGAGTGGGAGAAGGTGAAGAGCAGTGTCCCCAAACCAGGTGCTCTTTCAAAGGTCTAAGAAAGTCATCTCATAAGAGTAAAGGCTGTTAGTAGGAAGAATAGCAACTTAATAAAATTATACTTAGGGACTCAAAAGTGGCCTACTGCCTGCAAACAGTTAGATGCCTTCAGGAGCAAAGCAAAACAAAATTTTAAAAAGGACTGAATTAGAAATGTACAGTTTCACAGCATTTCTTCTGCATCTGATGCAGAATTGACTTGGGTTCGTGAAGAAATCCCAATGTTCTGTTCTTTTACCCTACCTCTTTTCCTTTAGTCAGAAGCACATTTCATGTTATCTTGGCCCACGTAATTAACCCTTCCTAACAGTATTCTCATTTTCCTTTAATTTCCTCCCCAATGCAGCACTATTAGCAAAAATAATGTGTTTGAATTAGCAAAGTTTCTTTAAAGAGTATTTTACCCATTAGTATTGGTTTATTGCCTACCTTTTTAAAAAATAAGCATAATGTTATTTTAAAATTGACTTCCCAAAGGAATAATTAATATACAATAAAATGCTCCCATTTTAATGCAGATTGATGCTTTTCACAATATATTGGAAAAAACGACACATAAAACATTGTACAAACTTACTGCCTAATTTGAATAGATGTGGAAAGCAACCGGCACCACCAAACACTTTATAAATACTTGTTGAATGAATGAAGTGTACCTCTTAAATATATCTTAGATGGTAGGAAAATTTAATAATGTTAGGGATTATATTCATTCTTTCATCCAACAAATATTTGTTGAGTGTCTATTATTTGCCAGGCATTCTGAATGTTGGGGAAAGAGCAAGGAACAAAATGAGCAAGGTGTCTACACCTGTGGGCTTATAGCCCAGAGTGTGAATGGTATAGTTGAACTCACTCAGGATTTGGAGTCAGAAGGCCTGGATGTTAGGTCCAGCTTCAGTGCCTCAATGTAACATGGAACAAATTACCTACCATCTCAGTGCCTAAGTTTTTCCACATATAAAATGAAAATGATAAAAATACCAACACCAGGATTTCATTGTGAGGATCAAATAGGTTCATGGAAGCAAAATGTGATTTTTTAAAAACTATGTGGTGGGGTGTGGGAGGTGTGGAGAATGGGGCATATGGGAATCCCTATAATTTTTGTGTAACATTTATATAATCTAATTTCCTTTAAAAAATTTTTAATAAAAAAAAAGTAAGGGTCAATAGACCCATAAGCATCTGTACAAATTTTTTTTCCAGATATTTGGTGAAGGCAGTTAAACTAGAAGTTAAATCTAGTATTCACTCAGTTGAGATCGATTTCATTTCGGGGAAAACAGATGCTGCCTTAACTGATATAGTAATTCTCATTCCTTTATTTTTATCCCCCTCCCCCTTCATTTCTGCTGGAATTTTTGTGTCCATTCACTGAGCAAATCTCTGTGTCTTTTTCGTGCCCTCTCTTTTCATCCTTCTTCTTGTGTCTTCACCAGGATTCAATCCTGGGAAGCTCCAATGCAAGAGAGAGGTGTTCTGCCACCTGTGCCACTTTAGTTCCTGTTTTTTGGGGGGTACCTTGACTTGACTTTCCCTTGTGTCACTCTCCTGTTATGTCACCATCTTGCTGTGTGTGCAAACCCACCCATTGGGCCTGATGGCATGCCCACACTAGGGTCCTGGGGAGAGGGTCAGGTGGTGCAACCACTCATTGGGCTGAATGGTGCACCCACACATGGGGCTTGGGTGTGTGGCCTGGCAGTGCAACTGCTCACAGGGCCTGGCGGCCTGCACACATTCTATATTTTTCTTTATTTTAGGGGGAGGTCCCGGGAATCAAACCTAGGTCCTTCTTATGGGACATGAATACCCAAACATTTGATTGACATCTGTGCCCTGATTCCCATTCTTGACTTTGTTGCAGAATCAACTTGAGGACTGAATGCTAACTTTCCTAAAGAGCATTTGTTAAAGTCTCAGCCCATTCCTAAAAGGGGCAGGCTGAAGAATAAAACAGGGACAGAGAGGAGATTCTAAATAATATGATGGAATGTTGATGACAGGATTTCCTGGCTTTTTTTTTTAAGTTTAAGATTTAGATTTTAGTCACTTGAGAATTGATAACATTTTCCAATTACCATATTGGATATTTCAGTGCCCTTCCAGCCAAGGTATGCCCTAAAAGTACAATTTAAGACCTTAACTCAAAAACAAAAGGAAATACAGGAGTATTCAATGCCACAAAGAAAAAGAGGTATGTTTACAGCACTAACATGTCAGCTAATGTGTTCAACTTCAGAAGCCTGGCCACAGGTAGACCCAATAGAGGAGGCAATAGGATGACTTTATTCTCCATTCTTCTCCCCCAGGTAAGCCGGTAAGTATAAATTACAGGTATTTTCATAAAGTACTTCAACAGATTCTAACAAAATGATTTGAATCCTCTCAGATTTGAATCTTGAAGTTTGCCAGAGTTAATGAGGAACTGGCTGACATGTTCCTGATTATTGGGAATAAATACCTCACCCAGCAATGCCTGAAATACAGGTTTTCTTCTATAAGGAATGATTAATAACTGCCTAAGATGATACTGACAAGTAAAATACAAACTAAAACCTGATTCTCCAGATTTCTAGCCCATTTGTCTTTGTTTAGCCTTAAAATTTATTTTAACAAACACAAGCAGGAAAGTAACATTTGCTTTCACTCAAACAATCACTTCTTTAATGACTTCAGGCAGAGGAAAAGAGACAAATCTCCTGTGTAGAAGAATTCTAAGTAATTTATGTAGCTATTACACCCTAAAGGAGGGGTCTGTCACTGTTCACTCCTTAAAATTGGGTTTCACATAGTGACTTCCTTCCAAACAGCACAGTTTGAAAAGGAGGGGGAACAGTAATTCCCAGTGGAGAATCT
>JAQZBX010042759.1:6836-21995 GCA_029593785.1 Cabassous unicinctus
GGGGGGGGGGGGGGGGGGGGGGGAGTGAGGTATCTCATAACCTGGGAGTGTCCAGAAAGGCTTTCTGGAGGAGGTAATGCATGGGCTAAATTTTAAAGGATGTGTAGGTGTTAGCCAGTTGGAGAGTGGTCTTAGGTGAGCAAGAAGGGAATTGTGGACAGAGTTGAGCACAAGGGCACCGAGGGACAAAACAGTGGGTGGCAAGAAGCTGGTCTGTATTGCTGGAAGGAAATGTGTGAGTTTGGGGACATGCAACGTGGGGCTGAGAAGGTAAGTAAGAACCAGTCAAGAGGGATCTGACTGCCATGCTAAAGAATTAGGGCTGTCTTTAGCTTCTGGTTTGTGTTTTTCAGAGTGTGATCGCCCTTTACATAAGAATCACCTGAGGAGCTCCTTAAACAGTCAGGACCTACTGAATCAGAACCTTCGGAGGTGGGGCACAGGAATCTGTTTCTTAAGCAAGCTCCCAGGTGATTCTGATGCACTCTGAAGCTGAGAACTACTGCTGAAGGAGATGAGAGTCATTGAAGGGTTTCAAGTGGTGACGTGGTTGCATCTGTGGTTTAGATAATTCACCGTGGAGTGTAGTGTAAAGTAAACAGATACAGACAGGGAAGCCACTTAGGAGTCTCTTGAAATGATCCTGGTGGGAGCTGAGGATGATCTGACCATGGTAGGGGTGGCCAGAATGCACAGACTCATGTGGCCTCAAAAAAGCAGGAGTATATGAGTAAGTACTGAGTACTCATCTCAGGCTTAAATGGTTGGTTTTGGTTTAGAAAAAGGTAGCAATCATGGACTCTCCTGGCTGATGTGGACCATGTATAGGACAAATTAATTGGGAATAATAGTCTTTAGAAGGTACTGTAGGCAGCAAAGTGTTTCTAAATGCACAGAACTAAAAAAGCCAGACTAAATTTCAGTGTTTAGGTGAATGAAATAACACTTTAGGTTGATGCACTTGGATGGTGATGTCTGAGAACCACCAGCTAGGAGGATATACATATGCATATAA
This sequence comes from Cabassous unicinctus, assembly GCA_029593785.1. Taxonomy (NCBI): domain Eukaryota; kingdom Metazoa; phylum Chordata; class Mammalia; order Cingulata; family Chlamyphoridae; genus Cabassous; species Cabassous unicinctus. The sequence continues at coordinate 7,852 of JAQZBX010042759.1, forward strand.
TGTATACAATACACATGTGTACATATAGGGAGCAAAGGACATGATCTTCAGTTATAAAAGGAAAGATGTTCAATGCTTACGAAAAAGGCCAGAGACTTCTCTGTGTCATTGGGTAATCTTTTAAGACCTCAAATCTCCCAACTTCAGAATGGGGGAAAATCAGAATGAGCTTAATGCAGAAGTAGCACTCAAGTGCTCGTATTTGAGTTCTTCTTTCAGAACTCTGAATCTAGTTTCCTCTCCTGAGGGATCTGCTAATAATTTTGTATTTAAGCTTCCAAACCGTTTTTCTATGCATGTGTATTCATATAATTTATTCCTATGGAGATATACAGTTTTATTTTGTGTGTGCATGTGTATTTTTTACATATATGGAGTACTGTACATATACTAAAATTGACTTTTTTCTTTTAACAATCTGCTTTGGAGGTTTTTCCATGTTCATGTAAATCTGCTTCATTCTTTTAAACTGTTGCACTGTTTCTCTCAGCATGGAGGTACCAACATTTTTCTTTTTCATATTCAGGATTTCTAAATCCAAATGCAGAACCATTTCCTTGTACCAGGCAGGGAATACAAATATCCTCATTCTTCTCTCCCTGCACCTCCCCACTGACACCAAGGCTAGGATTTCTCTTATTCTCCTCCTTCTATAGTCAGCCAAGCTGTGCCTTTGAGATGCTGCTGCCTGGTTATATCTGGTGGGAACAAGAGAGCTTGCTGTCTGCATCCCTGTTCTTAGAGAAAGCCTCCATGTGTAAAGCTTTGTGAGTCCCAGAAATGGCACCTTGGTTTATGGTATGCCCTCGAAACCTTGGGACTCTGAATATGCAAACTATATTTGGTAAATTCTCAACTGAGTTACGTGTTCCTGTTTCCATTTCTTTACCATTTACCTTTTTATAAGTCTGTGAGTCTGCTAACAGAGTAAAGGCATTTATTGGAGAAAGAGCCCACTTGGAGAAAAAAGAAAAGCACTTGATAAAGGATTTCATGATTTGAAAAAACATAATTTTAATTTCAGCATTTGAGAGAGATGTGAAAGTTACAGCAGATTTGTCCCAATCACATCCCTTCTTGCAGGCATTGGCATGGATCACTTGCCAAGGAGATGAGATATTGGCTGAAAATAATTGGAAGGTCTAAGTGAACCATGGAATGAGGGTCACTGAGACATTTCCAGCTTCTCCACCCACACACTAATGGAAGAGTTGTGTGGGGTTTATTTAATTGAAGCAGTCAGAGTGGAAACCACAAAAAACTTGGTGCTTATATTTATTCTCTGGGTTTCTATGGTGAGATGAGGTCTGAGTGGCTATCCTTTTAAAGAGAGACATGCAAGGGAAATCATTCATTGGTGGTTCAGGAGGGTCTTGGTCTTGGGCAAATCAGATGTCTGCATTCAAGGGGTGACCTGAGAACTTATGTCCTCTTGGGTTTTATTAATAATAATAGCTCACATCCACAGTTTTGGAGCACTTACTATTTTCTAGTCATTGTCTCACTTATTCTTGGGACAGCAATGAGATGGGCAGGGCCGAATCATTATCCTCATTTCACTATTAAGGCTCAGAGAGGTTAATTCCTCTCTCTATAGATATAGAGATCCAAACTGAGAGAAGAAATTTGCAGAAAAGCAACAAATTGGCCAAAGAGCAAACAGATTTACTTTACTCCAGATCATTAGCCATCATTTTAGACCTCTCGGAGTGCACTGATGGACTGCTAAAGTCTTTCAAAGGGTTCTTTCTAGGGACACACAGTATCTCACTCCCTATCTCCCTCCATTTGACATCACCAGAACCTGGGAAACTATGTGTTCTTCTCACAGGCTATGATAGATTGATTTATGTACCCCAGAAAAAAAACATGTTCTTAATCTTAATCCCATTTCTGTGAGTGTGAACCCATTGTAAATAGGACCTTTTGAAGATGTTATTTTTACTTAAGATGTGGACAACTGAATCAGGATGGGTCTTTATCCAAAGTGCTGAAGTCCTTTATAAGCAGAAGAAATTCATATATATATATATAGAGAGAAAGAAAGTCATGGAGAGGAAGGGAAAGCCAGAAGTCAGTTGAACCCAGAAGAGAAAGGAGATACCATCACCCTCTGATGGGAAAGCCAAGAAACCCAAGGATTGCTGACAGCCAGAACACTACTGACTCTAGGAGGAAGCAAGCTATCTAGACTCTGAAACTGTGAGCCAATAAATTCTTGTTGCTTTATCCAAAACCAGTTTGTGGTAGTTGCAATAACAGCCTAGCAAAACTAAGACAGAGGTCATGGCTCAGGAGTCTTCAAGTACCTGCCTGGAACTGTCCACTTTCTTCCTTAAAGATCAGGAGGACACCAGAACTAATAACATCTTGAAAGGGAGTGTTAGTCCTGCATCAGAGGAGACCCTCTATCACGTAGTCTAAGTCATGGGGAGACTTAACAGGGCAGGAGTAGAGATAGGGTTATATATGGGAAAGCCTCAAGTCTGAAGAGGGGAGATTTTAAATAGTGAAAAGAAGAATGAGGGCACAAGGTCTTGGGATTTAGAGCAGGTTGGGATATGGTATGGATGGGGCATACAGTTCTGAGGTTGTGAATGGACAGTAGATGTGAAGTTTCTACCTTTGATGGTTCTAGCTGCAAGACATAGGAGACGGGATTGTTCTTTTAAAGAGCTTAGCAGAGTGGGACAGGGCCCAGCACAATGCCTTAAACATTAATAATGTCCAGTGTTAATAATGCCTGCTATTTGTATGATACCTTTCAATTTCTGAATGCTTCCACCTAAGCATGCAATATATATTTGCTTTACTGAACAGAATGAAAGGGATCTCTGTTACAAGTTACTACCTGAAAATTCATACATATCCATGAGCACTACTATAACTTTGGGAGGAATCACTGACTCTGATGAGGTTTGGCACAGACTTCAAGTTCAAGTTTTGGGTTGGCTTATTATCTTGAAACAAAACGGCAGCAGGTACATTCCTGCCTTGGAAGATGTGTATAGTCCAGAGAACTACAGAGGAACATACAAGGTTGAGTTCCCTCTTGGTGAGAGAGAAAGTGGTCAGGATAGAGCAGAGAATTATCTTTGAAATGAAAGAGAGACAAGAACTTCCTGGCATCAGTAGTCAACAGAGGGGCAATCTCTGTCACCAGTGACCTCTCCCATCCCTCTCCACCAGCCTTTCATCTGGTTCTCTCGTGATATGTTGAAGTGGAAATCCCTTGTTTTGGGGCCACCCAGACTCATTTCTCTCTCTTTTGGTAATAATACCTTTGGCTACTAAGCCTCTCTCACTCTTTGACTACAAGCTTTGGGTGAAGATGGTTTCATTGCTGGCTTTGGGGGTTGATCATATGACCACACCTGGCCAATCAGACCACTGACTTCCTCTCTAGCAACCATGATTGGTTCAGGGGTGGCACGTGACCAGAATTTAGTAGGTACTAAGGGAAGAGAGGTACTCTCTGCTGCCTTGGACCTCGAAGATGTGAGAATGTGAAGCTCTAGATGTCAGTAGCCACCTTGCCCCCACAAGAGGAGACCTTGTTTGAGAATAGAACTGACAGAGTTATAGCAGAACCTGGAGAAAGAAACCAGTTCTTGATGTCATCAGCTGAGTCCCTGCATCAAGCTTGTATCAGTCAGGATCCCAGCAGGAAACAGAACAATCAAAAGGGCTTGTCCAAAGAGAGGTTAATGTTGGGGCTATTTACAGATGTGTAGGGAGGATTGAGGGAACCAAGAAGGCATGGTGAAGCACTCAGGCACTAGCAACAGTGGGGAAACCGTGAGGACTCTTAGTTCTGAAGGGGCGAGAGGAAGGAACAGTGTCATCAGAGTCTTGCAAGAGCTGGAACCACAGAAGAGGGCTGTGGCAAGGCAGCGGGTAAGGTGGTCTAGTGGTGGTGGGGATAGACTCCCCCTTCTCAAACCCACCAATCTTCTGTTGGTACCTCCATTGCCTGGATCCAGTCAAAAGCCAGAGGTTGAGCCCAGGTCGGCCTCCTGGATGCTGGGCAGGATAGAGAAGGAGAGAGAATGGATCTGGGGTGGGGGAGGTAGATGGAGAAAACAAGAAAATCTGCTCTTGATGTCCTGTTAGACTTGTCAATTCAGAAAACCAATAGCCTTTTTGCTTAAACCAGTTTCGGTTGCTTTTCTATCATTTGCACTGCAAGGGTCCTGTATGATATGCGTATCTTACTAGCTAGCTCTTATAGCTATGAGGTACATCTCGTCTTCTCTACTAGATGTGAGCTCTTTGAGGGAAACATCCTTTATAGTCTGTATTCTCAGTGCCTACAAGAGTGACTACTAGATGCTCAATAAATGCTTGCTGGAATGAAAGAAGCTGAGTCCCAGGCAGATGGAAAGTTACACGCAAAGACACAAGGCAGGCCTGCCATGGCAGACTACAGTGAGAGAAAATGTGAACCTTGGAATTGGTGGCACTTAGCTGCAAGGCAGTTGGACATCTGAGCTGCTTCACTCCTGCTGTGACTCTAGAGACTTGAACCCCCTTAAGAGGAATTTGAGCAAATGTGTGGAGGGTGGAAGAGGACAGAGGGCAGAGCATCAGGTTCTGGGCTTTGGGGAGCAATTCGCTCACCTTGGACTCTTATGGGTAGTGCAGCCAAGGTGGGATTTCCCAGGGGCGATGAGTCGTGTGTTCTGCAAGAAAACATGGACCAAAGCCTCAGTGTTTAAAGGACCATTAGAAATCCTCTGGTAGTTCCCCAGCATGTGAAACTCTAAGAATGGGGTTGACATGGGGTGGGGGTGGCAGAATGGGGGACTCCAAAGTACCCCCATATTAAGTTGATGATCCAGTGTAACAACCTAATAACTCAGGGGAGAAAGAAATTGTAATTCAGAGTGAAAAATTTAGGGAAGGATTCTGATTGGCCTGGCTGGGATAGATCTCCACTCCTTCTACCAATCACAGAAATCAGGATGTCTCATGCTTCTTTCTGTGCCAGTTACTGGAAGAGGTGGGGGAAAGCCTGCTGGGAAGACACAAACTACCTATTTTGATAATTCTAACCTTTCCAGTTTGCAGCCAGCTGGTGTCTATATCCTGCTTTGGCAGATAGCATTGCACAGACTGCACACCAGAGGGGTAATCTGGGGTTCTAAGGGACTGTAAAATGCTACAGGCAAGAAAGATGTGAGGTATGCTTTAACAACTGGCTGGGGAAAGTGGAAGGGCCGTAGTCAAACTCTGAATGCATTCTGGGCATTAAAGCTGTTTTGCCTTAAGGCAGTGTTTCTCAAAGTGTGGTCTGAGGACCCTGAGGGACCTTGAGACCCTTTCAGACCCTTTTCATAATAATATTAAGATGCTCTATGCCTTTTTACTCTCATTCTGACACAGTGTACAGCGTAGGAGAGTGAACTATTCCAGGAGCTGCCTGGTATGTGATAATACTACAGACTAAATACAGAAGCAGGTATGAAACCCAGCTCTTCTATTAAGCTAGACATCAGAGAGGTCTTCAAAAATGTCAATCCATGCCACTTGCTCACTATTTTTTTTGTTTTTGAAAATAGTTATTTTACATAAACATAGATTATTTATGTTAACATATAATGGGTTTATCATTTTAAGGTTAAAATATATATAAATATTAAACAATTGTCTCAGTTTTAAATTTCTTATACAGTAAGTATTCATAGATATACCCTACATAAACAAAAGCTTTTTGGCATCCTCAATAATTTTTAAGAGTGTAAAATCATCCTGGGACCCAAAAGTTTGAGAGCCGCTGCATAAGATACTATTAGGGGGGCAGATGTGGCTCAAATGGTTGGGCATCCATTTCTCATATGAAGGGACCTGGGTTCGATCCCCAGTACCTCCCAGTAAAATAAAGAAAAATATAGAAGTGTGTGGGTGCGCCGTCCATCCCTGTGAGTGGGTGAGCCCCCATGCCCCACGAGCGGGTGCGCCGCCAGGCCCCGCTGAACCACGCAGCAAAATGGTGACATAACAGGAGAGAGACGCAGGGGAGAACCAAGACGAGACCTGCCGAAAAACCAGGAACTAAGGTGGTGCAGGTGGCAGAACGCCTCGCTTCCACATTGGAGGTTCCCAGGATGGAATCCCGGTGAAGACAGGAGGAGAAGGATGAGAGGAGAGGGCAGGAAACAGACACAGAGAATTGCCCAATGAATGGACACAAAAACAGCAAAAACGGGTGGGGGGAGGGTAGGTTAAAATGGATAAAAAGTAAATAAATAAATCTTAAAAAAAAAAAAAAAGATAGTATTAAATCCCTGGCAATGAAAAGGGAAAGGGAAAGCATGCTTTCCCGGCTTGCATCTTAGTTTCTGGCAGTCAATTTTAATACTGAGGTAATGCTGAGTGAATGATACTGCTAGTCATCCAGTGGAGATAGCTCCATGGAGACGGGAGAATCTGCAGGGAGGAGTGGAAAGAGCATGCATGGAATTTAGTCTGACCATTCTGTTTCTAACTTTCAATTCCTTTGGTCAAGTAATCATGGTCAAATTACTTACTATTTCTGAATCGCACTTTCTCAGCTGTAAAATGTAAATGGTAGCACCTACCCATCTCACTGGAATTTTGTGAAGATTAAATGAGGTGTTTGTGAAAGCATCTAACCCACTGCCAGGTACCTAACAGGTGCTCCATAAATATTATCCCCATTCCTCCCCCTCAGGCTGTTCAAAGTCTCAGGTGCTTTGGAATCTCCAATAAGAGCTCTCGTCTGAAGTAGCTCCCAAAGGTAGTTCAGCTGGCCTCTGGCCTTTCCTCTTCCCGTAAGTCTCTTATCTCTAAAGAATCAATTCATTGGCTCATGGGATCTCTTTTTTGCAATGCCAGTGCCCTGAATAATATTTTCTTGTTTTGCTTACTCTCAATGGATATAGTGAAACCACAAGGGGAATTATATATATATATGCATGGAGATATGTATATATTTTTAGTGGATTTTAAAAAACACCCCTTTCTTTTCCTTTGGGATCAGAATTGGCTTGGAGGGGAGGGGGGAAAGACCCCAACTGGAGAGTTACCTAGCAACTGTTGGAACTCAGGTGAAATCTGCTAATTAGTTTGGTATGGCTTGTGGTCAGAGAGGAGTTGCTTAGCAACCAGCAAGCCCCGGGGCCTCCCTGAAGATTTTGGTAGACTGCATCCATACTGCCTCAAGAAGGGCTTCCCCAAAGTTGCTTGCTCATGAAATTTTCACCCCAAATCCATCCTGATGTGCTCTCCCTCTCTGTCGCCATCAATAAAACAGGCAGCTAAAAGAAAAAATTTGGGGGGAAGCAGCAAATTCTAGAGGAGAGAGTGTGAATTCTGGAGCCAAGTAAATCTGGCCTTAAAACCCAGTTCTGCCATTACTGGCTGTATGAGTTACATACGTTATTTCATCTCCCTGAGTTACTTTCTACATTTATGAAATGGGGGATACTAGAGGCAAGCTTAGAAGGATATAGTGAGCTTTAAATTAAATAAGACCCAGAGTTCCTGACATATGAGTGATACTCACTAAACATTACTTCCTTCCATTCCTTCTCTTTGCAAATGAGATATTTTTGACTTCATGTGGAATCAATTAGAAGGATCAAGATATTAGAAATGTGAGCTTAAAACACAAACAGCATGGAGTATACTATAGTTATTAATTCATGATACTGTATTTTATATAAAGCTATTTATAACCACTTCTCCCACCAGTTCTTCTAAGCTAGACATTTCCCCCCCCATTTCTATGGAAAAAAAGAGAACAAAATATGTCAGAATTTTGGTTAAGGGTTTTCTGCCATCCTGCCCATAGAAGATGTGTCAGATCATGAACCTACTTTTACATCAGAAATATTAGTATGCTGTGGTAGATAAATTAGTGCTTCCTCCCCCACCAACCCCCAAGATGTTCCCATCCTAATTACCAGAATCTGTGAACACATTACCTTACATAGCAGAAGGGACTTTGCAGGTGTGTTTGAATTAAGGATAGAGAGATTGGATTATCTGGGCAGGTCCAGTCATCAAAGGGGTCCTTAAAAAGGACAGAGGGAGGCAGGAGAGTTGGAGTCAGAAGAGGTGACAGAAGCAGAAGTCAGAGAGGAGGGAGATTTGAAGATGCCAGGCTGGTGACTTTGAAGTTGAAGGAAGGGGCAGCGAATCAAAGAATGCATGCAGTCTCTAGAAGCTGGAAAGGCAAGGGAGTGACCTCTACCTTACAGCCTCCAGTAAGAGGCAGCCCTGCCAGCACCTTCACTTTAGCCTACTGAGATCTGTTTTGGGCTTCTGACCTCCAGAACTGTGAGATACTAAAGTTGTGCTGTTCTCAGCATCTAAGTTTGTGGTAATTTGTCACAGCAGTAACATCTGTCCAGAGTAATGCAGATGTCGTTCAGCATTTGAGCTCAGATGCCTGGAAACTGGACCCTGCTTGGCAAGCAGGGCTGGCCTCGACCAGTTGAGGCTGGTCAATTCTCTTCTCCGAACTTGTTTTTTCACTTTTGTGTTGAAGGTATTGGACTAGACCAGCGTCTCTCCTAGGTCCCTTCCAGTGTAGTTTCTTTGGCTCTGTGCTCAGGACGGTCTGCTGGGGACAGTTGGCATGAGTAACTAAAGTCCCTAGGCCCTTTGGAGGCTTGTGTTCCTTCCACAGACTGAGTACTTAGTAGGGGCCAGGTGCTGTGCTAATTGCTGGGAATATAAAGACAAGCTGTTTCTGCCCTTGCAGAAATCGTAGTCTAGTGGGAGAGAGAGGGGAGGGAAAACAAAAGTGCCAGGCCAGGGGGATTCATAGGTGTGGTGGGGGCAGGAGGAAGATGCTGACCAGTTTGAGGTGGCCATGAAGTTCCCCAGAAGTGGTGAAGGCTGAGTGGTGTTTAACCAGGTGGAGAGATGAGCGAGGGTGGTTTCAAGGCAGGGGCATGTGGGAACTCGGCTGTGTGGGCCACAGCAGAGAGGGACATGCTGCTTATGTGGCTGAATGTGGAGGAGGGAGCAGCTCAGTCTGGGGAAGGAGGCGAGAGTCAGGGCATGGAGGGCTCATGAGCCACACCAAGGGCAGCAGAAGCCTCTGGAGGATTTCACATGAGCGTGTGGCAAGGTGTCCTCCATGCGTTGTGATTGCTTTTCATTTTGATATTTTAAAGCTGGAGAGGTGATGAGATAGAGACTTGCTGATAAGTTATCGTTATACTGTGGCTATTTAATAATGTGAAAACCTAGAGAAGATATGTTGAAGCATTATTTTTGGAGCTGAGCATCCTGGCTTTGAAACTTGGATCTATCGCTTACTAGCTGTGTGACCTTGGGCAAATTGCTCAACCCTTTTGTGCCTCATTTTCCTCATCTATAAAATGGGGATAGTAACAAAGTTACCTCATAGGATTAAATGAATGTAATAAAATGCTTAGAATGCTGTCTAGCATACAGCAGGTGCTCTATACGTCGTCGCTATTATAATTTTCTAACATGGCCCTCAATAGCACACAGTTTGGTGATGGAGGCGGGTCTCTGACGCTCTGTCCACGGGGCCGCGTTACTGCCTGTGGAAAGGTACCAAGGTGGGCCTTGTTAAAATGCCAGTGCTCTTTTAACTATGTTTAGCAGCAAGGACTCCAAGGAGACCATTAAAGTGACACTGGGGTATTTCAGGAATGTTTTCTGTATCCTGGTGGCCCCAGATGAACAGGCCTGGCAGGGTAGCTCAAGGCAAAGCTTGTGTGGAGGCCAAGCTTGTCTTTGGCTTCCTCTGCTCTCCCTTGAGAGGCCTCTGCCAGGCTGTTGTCAGTCTACCTCTTCAACGCTTAGATTTCTCACTAGAAAACTGGGGATAATGATAATACTGACTCTAACTAACTCAGAGACTTGTTTATTCACTGTTGCCTATTTCTGCATTATAATTTACTCTAAAACTTAGTGGCTTAAAACAACAAACATTTATTATCTCATTGTTTCTTTTGGTCAGGAATCTGGGCACAGCTCACCTGGGTGCCTCTGGCTTAGGGTCATTCATGAGGCTGCAGTTAAGCTGTCGGCCAAAGCTCCAGTCATCTCAAGGCTCCTCTGGGGTTGGAGAATCCACTTCTAGGCTCATTCACGTGGCCTTGGTTTCTCACCACGTTGGCCTCTCTGCAAGGTTGAGTGTCCTCATGATGTGGTAGCAGGTGATCCAAGAGAGACAGAGCCAGAAAGCACTCCCAAGACCCAGTCTTTTGTAACCTAATCTTGCATGTGACCTCCCATCATTTCTGGCATATTCTATTTGTTAGGACTGAGTCACTCAGTCTTGCCAGACTCAAAGAGAGGAAATCACATAAAGGAATGAATATTGGGATGGGGGATTATTAGGAGGAATCTTAGAGGATGCCTACCACAGTCATTGACTCATTCAGCAAAAATTTAGGAGCACTACTATTGGAGATTGAATCGTGTCCCCGACAAAACCTTGTTCAGATCCCGACCCCTGGTCTTGTGGGTGTGAACCCACTTGTAAATAGGACCTTTGTAGATGTTATTAGTTGAGGGGCACTCAGACTGAATGAGGGCAGTCCTTAATCCAATATGGCTGAAGTCCTTATAAGCAAAGGAAATTGGACACAGAAGGAGAAGCCTTGAGGAGCAGCCAGAAGCTGAAAGTCAACGGAACCTGGAAGAGAAAGGAGAAGATGCTGCCGTACTCATTGCCATGTGACAGAAGAGCCAAGGACCAAGGATCACCTGCAGCCAGCCCTAGAATGCCACAGTCTTTGGGTAGAGAGCATTGCCTCGCTGACATCTTGATTGTGGACTTCTCCTAGCCTCAAAACTGTGAGCCAATAAATTCCTATTGTTTAAGCCAACCCATTGTATGTTATTTGTTTTTGCAGCTAGGAAACTAAAACAACTACTATGGGCCCCTGGTGATGCAACAGCAAATGAGATAAAAAAAATTCTCTACCTCATAAAACTTGCATAAGCTGTTTATCTAAAGCTCTACCTAGAGATGGAGCTAGAGCTAGAGAAAAACAGACCTAGATCTAGTCCAGATCAGAACCTTGAAGGAACAGAGCAGGACAGGGGATGGCATGATGGCAAGTGGGATTTGTCTGTCAGTGAGGTATGGACAGCCTTTCTGATAGAACGTTAGAGTCCTGCAGTAAGGGAGAGGAGAGCGGGTATCTGTGGGGAAGAACATGTGCTGCTTTGTTGTAAGAATGAACTGAAATCACATCTGTGAAAGTGCCTTGTAAATGGAAATGTGCGATGCAGCCCTAATGTGTTATTGTTATTGCTGCCATGCTTTGTTGCAAGCCCTCCCCACACCCCCTCATTCAAACTGCCTTGTTAAGATATTAGCTGATAAATGCTTAGAAGGTTATTTCCCCAGAGTTATTGCCTTTTTGCTCCTGTAGAGGGAATATCTTTATTGTTTCCTCTGATTATGTAGTGATGCATGCTCATTGTAATCAAGATTCAGACAATACAGGTAATTACATTTCCAAAGGAGGTGCTTGCTACCCAGAAAGGCCTTGGCTAAACAAGAGAACTAAACATGCTGCGTGGCTGCTGTGTCCTGGATGCAGCTTTGGGTATAATCTCACCTGTGATCTTCCCGACCCTCTGAGAGGTGCATGTGATCATCTCTGATGTGCAGATGGGGAAGGTGGAGGGACTTGCCCAGCATCGAGCAGCAACCAAGTGGCAGCGCTGGGATTCAGACCTGGGTTGACTCCACCCAAGTCCCTGCTGCTTCTAGCTGCTCTGGATGAAAGGATATCCACAGGCGGAATTTCAGGCTGGCTGATAGGACCCGGGAACGAGGTGGTGTGTTGGGCAGAGGTGCCCAGAGGACTTGCCAGTGACTCTCAGCGTTGATCCTCTGCACCTGGCTGGCCCTGAGGCTGGGTCTCTGCTTTTTGTGCAAGGAGAGTAGAAGAAATGGCAGTGGGGCTTTCTGGCTCAAATGGTCTAGTGGGTATTATTCCCTTTACGGAGTTTTCTTTTATTGCTCATAGAAAATGACAGAAGAGGAGTTTGTTAGTGAGGGTGGAGTGACCACGCTACTTGATAAGGGATCCCATCTGCAGCATTAAAATGAGACTTTGTAATAGGGCATGGAAGCATGACTTTATCAGATCAGCTGGCTGCTGCAGACTCCTTTCATTGTTAAAATAATAGCTAACATTTATTGAGCATGGTCCTGGGTGCTAGGCACCATTAGAAACTCTTTTTAGTACTTAATTAAACATTGTAACAACCCTCTAAAGTGGTGATGTTATTATCTCCTTTTATAGATGAGATCTTCCTTTGATAAGCTCAAAGAGGTTTAATAACTTGCCTTGGCTATTAAGTGGTAGAACCAAGAGTCAAACCAGGCAGTTTGACCCATGACCCATGCTCTTAAATTCCATGCTCTGCCATCTCAGAAGATCTTTGGATTACATTTGACCACAGAGATAAGGCAAGTAGAATAGTCATAGATGGACATGCTTAGATTTGCAACTAATGAATCCTTGAGAGCTGTCTGTGGATCCGTGTGACCTAAGAGGGGCTAGTCTCTGTGAGGTCATGAAGGAATTTAAGCAGACCATCTCCCTGGATCCTCATGAATGTTGGATTTCCCTGTTGTCACTTTGGGAAGCCATGTGGGCATATCTCAAGAGTATTTAAAATCTCCAATTATAACTTAGTTTTGTTTACTTCTCCCTTTATTTCTATAAATTTTTGTTCATGTATTTTGATGCTCTGTTATGAGGTACATGCACATTTAGGATTATTGTATCTTTTTAATCATTGACCCTTTTTTCATTTTGAAATGCCTCTCTTTATCTCTGATAATACTCCCTGTCTTGAAGTCTACTTAATCTAATACTAACATAGCCACTTCTATTTTTTTTTTAAATCAGTGTTTGACTGGTATATCTTTTATCATCCTTTTACTTGTAGCCCGTGTATGTCTATATTTAAAGTGAGTCTCTTATAAACAGTTTTTTTATCCATTCTGACAATCTCTGCCATTTAATTGGAGAATTTGGTGCATTTATATTTAACATAATTATTGATAAGGATTTAGGTCTTCTATGTTCTTGTTTGTTATCTATATGTCATACTTTTTTTGTTTTTGTTGTCCCTTTGCTCTTTCTTTCCTTCCTTCTTTTAGATTAATTGAAAATATCTTTAAGTATTCTACTGTCTCTTTTTCATTTATATTTTTTTAGCTATACCTTTTTTCTTTATCTATTTTGTTTAGTGATTGCTCTAAGAATTATAATATGTATTCTTAGGTTGTCACAGACTACTTTGAACAAACATTACATACAACTTTTGTATAATGAAAGAACCTTAAAACAATATTCTGCCATTTACCCTTTCCAATCCTTATTTCTACTATTTTATTTTCCTTCAGTATATATTATAAATTCCACAATATTGTTATTTTTAAAATTTAAACAGTCAATTGTTTTTTAAAGAAATAAAAAATAGTATTTTATATTTATCTACAACTTTACCATTTCTGGCTCTCTTCATATAGATTCAAGTTTGCCTTTGGTATCCTTTCTCTTCAGCCTAAAGAACTTCCACTGGAATTTCTTGTAGTGTGGGTCTGCTGGTGACAAATACTCTCAGCTTTTGTCTGAGAATAACTTTATTCCATCTTCATTTTTGAAGGATATTTTCACTGGATATAGAATTCTCATTTGGTAAGTTTTCTTTCAGTACTTTAAAGATGTTGTTCCTTTACTATATGGCTTGCATTAATTCAGATGAGAATTCAGCCATCATTTTTATTATTGTTTCCCTGTATTTAATGTGTCTTTTTTCTCTGCTTTTAAGATTTTTCTCTTTATCTTTGGTTTTAAGCATTTTGACTGTGCTGTACCTAGATTTTCTATGAATTTATCCTGCATGGGGTTTGTAGAATGTTTTAGTTGGTTGGTATTTTTCATTGAATTTGGAAAAATTCAGACGATTATATCCTCAAATACTTTTTTTTTTCTGCCCCGTGTTCTCTCTCCTTGCCTTCTAGGACTCCAATTAGACATATAGTAGCCCTTTTGATATTGTCTCACAGGTCCTTGAGAATCTGTTCATTTTTTAATTCAATCTATTCCCTCTCTGTTCTTCAGAATGGGTAATTTTACTTGATTGGTCTTTAAGTTCAC
>JAQZBX010042760.1:0-21901 GCA_029593785.1 Cabassous unicinctus
AAAAAAAATCAAATAGTGTTACAATAGGGGTTGTTGGTTTTTTTTTAAAAGATTTATTTATTTTATTTTATTTATCGCCCCCCCTTGCTGCTTGTGCTGCTGTGTCCATTCGCTGCGTGTCTTCTCTGTGTCTGCTTATCTCCCCCTCGCTGTGAGGTCCTGCCGCATCAGCCCACGCCCAAGGAGGCGACCCAGGGCCTCTCATATGGTAAACGGGTGCTCTATCCATTGCGCCACACCCGCTTCCTGCCGTGAGGTTGCTGCATCAGCCCACCGCACCGCTCAGGCCGGCGTGCCCTCACAAGGAGGCCTCGGCACGCGAACCCGGGCCTCACAATAGGGGTATTTGATTTAAGCTATTACCCTCTGATTCCACTACTATATATTCCAGTAACAGAAGTAGATATATTTCATATAATTTAATGCCTACATGATAGGAAATAATTATAAGAAGAAAAAATAAACTATAAATAAATAATTTCCACCAGGATATAATTGGGTAGTTAAGCTGCTCCTGCCCAATGAAATATCATCTGTAATGCTTGTATATTCAACCATAAATAAGAGTGGGGCTGTTCTATAACATTTACATCTAAGAAATACTCAAGCTACCCATGTAGTTCGGCCTTATCTCTGTCTGAACTTGCTATGCTCTCCATCCAGAGGTTACTTTGTCCCCTGGCTCTTCACACGCCTGACTTTCTCAAGCTTCAGGTCTGAACTTGAATATCCCCATCAAAGCTGCCTCCTATCTAAATTAGGTATCTATCTAAATTAGGTACCACCCAACCCTAACTCCTCACTCTTTTTTATAACACCAGTCTCTTTGTTTCCTTCTTAGCACTTGGCAATGGGTCATTATTTGTATATTTGTTTAATGAAATGCTGTAGATGTCTCTGTTAGGGATTGAATCATGTACCCCACAAAAGACATGTTTAAGTCTTAATCCGCATTCCTGAGGGTGTGAACCCATTTGTAAATAAGACCTTTTGAAGAGGTTACTGTTGGTTTTGGTTAAGATGTGACCAAATTAAATCAGGTTGGGTCTTAATCCATATGACTGGAGGCTTTATGAAGAGGAAATTCCAATGCAGTCAGGAGACATCAGAAACCAGAAGTAATAAAAGCCAGAAGTCAGAAGACACTAGAGAGGAGAAAGAGAGAGCACCATGTGAGGGAGGACTGCTATCACCCGAACACAACTGACTCTGGGAGATAGCATGGCCTTGCTGATATCTAGCCTCAAAGCCATAAGACAATAAATATTGTTCTGTAAGCCAACACATTGTGTGGTATTTATCCTAGCAGCTCTGGCAAACTAAGACTGTCTCCTCCAGACTGACATCTTTTTTATGTTGATTGTCCTATAAAAGAAGAAGGGATGTCTATTTGTTCAAGTCTACTTTTGTGTCTTTCAGAGATATTTTAACATTTTCCTTATATGGGTTTTGCACATTTCTTGCAAGTTTATATCTATTTTGTCTTTTCTGTTGCTATTGCATATTGGTTTTCTCTTTTATTAAATCTTTTGACTAGTTATTCTTTATATAGATGAAGGTCTTGATAGTTGTATGTTAATTTTATATCCTTCTACCTTACTGAATTATTTTATTGTTGTGTTTTATTTTTGTATTATATCACTGAATTCTCTTGGGTTTTCAGGTATACCATCATAACATCCACAAATAGAGAGTTTTTAGCTCTCTAGTTCAATTCTTATGCCTCTAATTGTTTTCTCATCTGGTTGCATTGGCTAATATCTCAAATACAATGCTAAATAGTAATGGAGATGATGGCATCTTTGAACTGTTCTTGACATTAGTGGGACAGTCTAGCATTTTCCCATTAACTTGGATATTGGTTTTATGGTTTTTCTCTTCCTCCTCCAAGTAAAAAGATACTACTTTTTAAAAGTATCATTATGAATTTTGGGTAATATATGCTTTTGTGTGTATGTTATATGTGAATATATACAATACATATTCATATACACACATTTCTCATGAAATTCATATCTTTGTAGTCTTGTTTTGTTGCTCAAATCATCTTGAACCATCAGGAGCCCCTTCAAGTTGTCTTCTTAATCCTTTTAAGCTCTTTGTCATTTTTCATATATATATAATTTATTATATTACCTTTTATATTTTAATATTTTTTCCATTTCATTTGTTCTGTTTTTCTTCAGAAACCATCAATTATGTCTATAAATTTAATAATGACAGTTTTATGTCTTCAATATCTATCATTTTCTCTCTAATCATTTTCATTTTTTTATTAGAGAAATTGTAGGTTTACAGAAAAAACATGCAGAAAGTGCAGAGTTCCCATATATATCCCCTCAAACACAGTTTTTCCCTATTATTAAAATTTTGCATTAGTGTGGTACACTTCAATCTTTTTTTTTTTTTAGCTATTTTTAGAAACTAATATACAGTCTGTGTTTAAATTTCTCCAGTTGTCTCAAAAACATCCTTTTCTAATTGGTTTGTTTGAATCAGGATCCAAACAAAGTTAACATATTGCATTTGTTTTTATGTCTCTTAAGTATCTTTTACTATATAACAGCTTCCCTACAAACTCCCTTTTATGCCATTTATTGAAGAAACTGGGTCATATGACCTGTAGAACTTCCTACAATTTGACTTTGGCTGTTTGCAGCCTCATGATGTGGTTTAACAAGTTCCTCTATTTTGTAACTCTCACACCCCCATATTTCCTATAAACTGATCATGAGATAGAGTCTTGATTAGATTCTTTTGACAAGAATACTTCATATATACTTCCTATTGTACTATCTTCAAGAAGCACATAATGTGTGGTTGTCTCACTTTTACTGATTTGATCAACGGGTTTAGGTGGGTCAGTATAATCCATCCATTATAAAGGTCCCCATCAACTTTTTTTTAAACGCATTTTATTGATACATATTAAAAAAGCATAAATCCATCCAAAGTATATAATCAATGGTATTTGGTATAATCACATGGCTGTGTATTCATCACTTCAATCATTTTATTTTATTTTATTTTATTTTATTTTTTTAAGATTTATTTATTTATCCCCACCCCTTGCTGCTTGTGTTTGCTGTGTGTTTTTTCTGTGTCTGCTTATCTCCCCCTTGCTGTGAGGTCTTGCTGCATCAGCCCACCGTGCCGCGGGGGCCAGCCTGCCCTCACAAGGA
The DNA here is from genome assembly GCA_029593785.1 of Cabassous unicinctus. Taxonomy (NCBI): domain Eukaryota; kingdom Metazoa; phylum Chordata; class Mammalia; order Cingulata; family Chlamyphoridae; genus Cabassous; species Cabassous unicinctus. The sequence goes on from JAQZBX010042760.1 coordinate 3,183, forward strand.
GGCCCCGGGAAGCGAACCCGGGGCCTCCCATATGGTAAACGGGAGCTCTATCGATTGAGCCACACCCGCTTCCCAAACAATTTTTTTTCCCTTTTTTTTTTTTTACCAGGAGGTCCCAGGGATTGAACCCAGATCCCTCCATATGGGAGACAGACGGCCAATCATTTGAGCCACATCCACCCCCTACTTCAATCATTTTAGAGCATTTTCATTATTCCAGTAATAATAATACTAAAAAACAAAAACCAAACAAACAAAACCCATCACCTCTCAATTTCTCTATACTTCCCCTTCTGTGCATAGCTGCTATTCTGTTTCCTTCTGTCTAGTATATTTGTATTTATATTTTGTAAAATAGTCTTATATATGCAATATCACCCATATTTGTATTTTACATGAGGTTTCACTATGTTATACAGTCCCATGTTACAGTTTTCAGCTTTCCTTCTAGTAATATACATGTCCTTAGACTTTCTTTTTCGAACACTGTCATACCCTCCCCATTAACTTTGCATGTAATTGTTTCAGCATGCATTGAAAATGTGTGTCTGGCTCCATTATTTCATTAGGGTATGCAAAGTTATGCTTCTCTATATATTTCACAGCTTCTATTTGTAATAGGTGGAATTTTTCTATAAAGAACCTTTCCTCATCAAGCATTTGGTTACCTTGAAATGTAGTATGTACAGGAAAGTAGGATAATGTTATTCTTTCCTGTTTTCCCTCCAATGAGCTGGTGACCTAGCAAATGCCAAAGGTCACCAACGAGGCTTTTTTTAAAGTATGATTATGAATTTAGAGTAATATATGCTTTTGTGTATATGTTAAGTGTGCATATATACAAATACATATTCGTATACATATACATTTCTCATGAGATTCGTATCTTTGTTTTGTTGCTCAAACCATCTTAAGCCATCAGGAGCCCCTTCAAGTTGTCTTTTTAATCCTTTTAAGCTCTTTGTCATTTTTCATTGCATGTAGTACAGCCAATTAAGAGAATCAGCAAAAGGATGAAATTTAGGACCTACTTCAGTGATTCTCAAAGTTTTCACTGAAGTAATCCTAAATGTGAATGCAAAGTATACTTATGTCTCTTTCAATTTTAAAATGTTTTAAATAATTTGACAAACAATAAACGCTCTAGAAAGATGTACAGTGCTTGCCCTGTGGTTTTATATACCCTATGACATATCCTAGGAGTATGTGTTGCCCAGTCCTACATTAATTTTTTATTAGAAAAGTTGTGAACTTACAGAATAATCATGCATAACACACAGACCTCCCATACCTCACCCCACCACCAACACTTTGAATTGCTGTGGAACATTTGTTACAAATGATGAAAGAACATCCTCAAAATATTACTGCTAAACATACTGAGTCCTATAGTATTTTGATTTAAGAAGCTATGAAGAGCCTTCCTCCATATCAAAACCAAATATACATCACCCACACAGCCTCCCCTCTTCAAACTAGCTTCATCAATCACTTCTCCTATGTCTCTTGACCTCTCTTCTTTAACCTAAGAAAATGTTCAAATCTCTTATTCTTTAAAAAAAAAAAAAAAAATCTCCCCTACACCTGTCCATGCATTTGTCTCCAGTATAGTCTTATCTCTCTCTTTCTCTTCTCTGCTAAGCTTCTGTCTCTATTTCTTCACTTACTAGGTCACTCCACAATTTCTTCCCACAAGTAATGATGAAGATCATTGATGGCCTCCACATTCCCAGTTAGATCTTTTTATAGTTAATTCCCCTGGATGAATTTGCATTCCTCATTACTTTCTTCTTCCTTGAAACTCTACTCTGCACTTCTAGGCCACTCTCCTCCTCTTAAACATTAGTGTTCCCCTAGGTGCTGTCCTCAGCATCCTGTTCTCTCTCCTAAACTTTCTCTTGGGGAAATCTCTTTATTCTCCTGGTTTTACATGTAATCCTTTCATTGATTAAGCTTGACTCTATGTGGTACTGTTGCCCACTCTCCTTCTAACACTCCTCCATGGGCTTTCTCTGCCCTGGATGAAATCTTGGGAAAGTACCAGGGCTTCTCCAGTCTCATGGCACAAGAGCAGCCTCTTACCAGTCATTAAAAATTTCCAGGGAAAGAGACAAGATAGTGGCTAAGGAGATCCAAGAGTCAGCTCATCCTTCAGGGCAGTTAGTAATCACCCAGAGCTATCTAAAACACCTGTTTGGGGGGCCCAGGAGACCAGAAGAGCCTCCTGCAACATCCTTGGAAGAACGGAAGGAGGAGACTGCCCATCTGCAGTAAGGATTCATGAGTATAGCACTCCATGCCATGGGGGTTGGTACCCATATGGGAGATATTCTGTGGCTAGAGGTGGAAGCTCCATTTCCCAAAAACGGGAGAGGAAGAGACAGTTGGCCACCGACTTTGGCTACTGATTAGTAAACTCAGCTGGCTAAAGTATAATCCTAAGAACAGCTAAAGTTTGAACCTGCCCAAGTTGGAAAGAGGCCAGTAGCCACCATTTTAACTCCACCCACAGCATTAAGGGAAGCAGGGCTGATTGAAAATCACAGTGATGGTAAGGACCAGCTTCTTTCTATCCAGATCAGATTGCAGCCCTATGCTAGGCTCCAGCCCCCCTGTGGCAGGGAGGAAGCTGGTGGGGTGGGACCTGCACTAATTTCTCTGGGTAACTGCAGGTGCTTTCGGTCAGCACAGACTGAATAGTCAGACACCTGGGGCTCCAACTCTGCACTCTAATAGGATAGGAGAGGAGCTATGTTTCCTTGGCCTCTCTGTGCAACTGCAGGTACTTTGAGTCTACATGAACTAGTTTGTTGAGTGTCTTCAATTCCATCTCCACCCCTCTTCCCCGATTGGATAGGAGGGGGCTGGTGTTTCTTCAACCTCTCTGGGCAACTGCAGGCACTTTCAACCCACACAGACTGGATACTTGGACACTTGTAGCTCCATCCCTGCCCCCAAGTAGGATAGGAGGGGAGCTGTGTTTCCTCCACCTTTCCAGGCAATAGCAGGTACTTTCGACATCCATGGATTGAATTGTTGGGCTCCCATGGATCCACCCCCACCCTCCAATAGGATAGGAGGGGACTGGTATTTCCTCATCCTCTCCAGGCAATGGCAGGTACTTTAAGCCTACAGGGACTGAACTCTTGGGCACCAGTGGATCCATCCCTACCCTCTAATGGGCAAAAAGGACAGTACTCCCTCAGCTTCTCAGGGCAACTGCAGGCACATCTGACCTACACAGATTAGATTGTTGGCCTCTCCAGAGGGTCCATCCCCTCCCGTGGCAGGGGAAGAGGGGTTCTCGTGCTATATCAATCTACCTGGGAAACTGCAGTCATTTTGGACCCAACCGGCATAGACTGTTGCCCACACCTGCAGCTCCATCCCTGCCGCAGGCAAGGGAGGAAGGAGCATGAAGCTTCATCAGTCTATCTGGGCAACTACAGACAATCTTGGCTTGTATGACTTGGATTATTACACACAGCTGTGGCTCAGTCCCTACCACTGGCAGTGGAGAAAGGTGGGAGATGCTTCCTCAGTTCCTGGGGCAATGCAGGCAGCTTCAGCCTCCATAGTTTACAGTACCAACTATATCCTCAGCTCCTACTACACAACTAGCAAGGGAAAAGGGCAAGAATGCCCTAAATTAAAGAAAGAAACTGCACCCAGAATAAATACATCTAGTAAGCCAGATGCCAAGACACCAACAAAATTACAATCCATATCAAGAAACAGGAAGATATGGTCCAAAGAAACAAGATAAGTTTCCAGATGACAAAAAGGAATTGAGACAACTAATCATAGATGTTCAAATAATCTCCTTAATAAATTCAATGAGATGGCTAAAGAGATTAAGGATATTAAGAAGACATTAGGGGTAAGTGGATGTGGCTCAAGTGGTTGGGTTCCCATCTACCATACAAGAGGTCCAGGGTTTGATTCCTGGGGCATCCTGGTGAAAAGCAAGCTGGCCCACATGGTGAGCTGGCCTGAGCAGAAAGCTGGCCCATGCAGAGTGCTGGCCTGCTCAGGAGTGCTGGCCAGTGTGGAAAGCTGGCACAGCAAGATGATGCAACAAAAAGAGACACAGAGGAGAGACAATAAGTGATGCAGCAGACCATGGAGCTGAGGCTGCAAGACATTGAGCAGCCTCTTTCCACTCCAGAAGGTCCCAGGATCTATTCCTCATGCCGCCTAAAGAGAAGACAAGCAGACACAGAAGAACATACAGAGAGCAGACAGCGAGCACAAAACAGTGAGGAAGGGGGAGAGAAATAAATAAATCTTTTTTTTTTTTAATGTCAAAGCGTCTTTTGTGCATGAATGTTACTCTCCATACCTATTTTAATGCTAAACTTAATAATTATAATTAACAAAACTTTGAAAATCAATTTTTCTTAAACATTTAAAATTTATTAAGTAATTACTCTTCCTTATAAAATAGACTATAAGTACCACTTTTGTATGAGTTAATCTATTAAACTGTTTAAATAAATTAAACAGCAAGAAAAAATAGAGTTTTTATAAATACAATGATTAAAAAACATTGTCCTATTCTAAAACCTTAATATTTTGGGTTAAATTATTTCTTTACTATTTCTACTTCTAATTCCTTTATAGAAGTATAGTAATGCTTATTTTGTTGCCCTCCCAGGATGACACCCAAGAAAATCTTCCTCTAAACATGCTTTGTTTTGTTATTGTTCCCTTAAGTTCTGGCACTCAGGAATTAATATCCCTAAAACCTGGGTTAGGTGCCTCAGCTGAGGATTCTGATCTCTCTCTGACATAGCTTCCCCTGATGTAATTTTTTTTTTTTTAAGATTTATTTTATTTATTTCTCCCCACCCCCTTGTTGCTTTTCATTTGCTGAGTCTGTTTGTCTTCCTTGTTTCTTTAGGAGGCACCGGGTGCCGAACCTGGGACTTCCGATGTGGGAGGGAGGTGCCTAATCGCTTGAGCCACCTCCACTCCCTGCTTTGTTGTGTCTCTTGTTCTTCCTCCCCACGTCTCTTGTTGCATCATCTTGTTGTGCTAGCTTGCCATGCCTGCCCGTCGTGTCAGCTCACCGTCTTGTTTAGGATCTCTGCTCCCTTCTTTGTTGTGTCTCTCATTATGATTTTTCTTCTTGTGTATCTTGTTGTATCAGCTTGCCATGCCTGCCCATCACGCCAGCTCACTGTTTTCTTTAGGAGGCACCAGGATCTGAACCAGCAACCTCCTGTGTGGTAGGCGGGAGCCCAGTTGCCTGATCCACATCTGCTTCCCCCTGACATAATTTCTATTGTCTCTCCCTACACAAGGCAGAAAGTAGCTCTTTCCAGTAAACTTCTAGTCTGATATAGTGCCATCCCTTCCCTCTTTCTTCATGTTTGGAGTGTGGATGGGAAGCCATAGCTGGAGCAGCATGAGTGGAGAGGATTGGATATAGCTCAGTGGTTGAGCTGCTGCTTCCCATGTATGAGGTTCTGGGTTCAATCCCTGGTACTTCCTTAAAAGAAAAAAAAAAGCATAAGTGTAAAAGCCACATGCTAAGGATGATGGGACAGGAATATAGAAAAAGCTTGAGATGTTGATGGCTGACATCATTTTGCTGCTGCTCAAACCCTGAACTTCCTACCTATCTACATTTTATTATTTTAGAAAAATTATACTTCCTTGTAGTTAAGTCACTATAGATGAGTTTTTGTGCAACAAATACACCTCTGCTTTCAAAAACAACCTCAAGACAGTGAAATGCAAAATAGAACAGCTCGTGTTTAATGGCCTGCTTCTCAATGCTTACTCTACTGCTCATGCAAACCTATCAAAGTAAATCATATTTACTAGTGATTTAATATTGGAATATCTTAGTAGCTCAACACAAGCAAATGACATCCTTTAAAAATGAAAGAGTATGTCTTAGGTAAAAAAAAAAAAAAGAAGAAGAAGAAGAAGACATTGGAGGGGAGCAGAAATGGCTCAAGTGGTTGGGCACTTGCCTCCCACGTGGAGGTCCCAGGTTCAGTTCCCGGTGCCTTCTAAAGAAGACAAGCAGATAGATGAGGAAGCCATCTCAGAGGGGGTGGGGGAATAAAAATTAAATAAATAAATATTTTAAAAAAGAAGACATTGGATGAGCAAAGAAGAATTTGAAAGCAAACATAGAAAAATAGCAGATCTTATGGGAAAGAAAGACACAGTAAATGAAATAAAAAATACACTGGAGGCATATAATAGCAGATTAGAGGAGGCAGAAGAAAGGATCAGTCATTTTGAAGACACAGTCTCTGAAAGTGAGCATACTAAAGAACAGAGGAAGAAAAGAATGAAAAAAAATTGAACAGGGTCTTAGGGAACCAAATGACAGCAAGAGATGTGTAAACATACATGTCATGGATATCCCAGAAGGAGAAGAGAAAGGAAAAGGGGCAGAGGAAATATTTGAAGAAATAATGGTAGAAAATTTCCCAACCCTATTGAAAGACATAGATATCCGTGTCCAAGAAGCACAGCGTACTCCCATCTGAAAAAATCTGAATACACCAACTTAGAAACACATACTAATCAGAAGGTCAAATGCCAAAGACAAAGAGAGAGCAGCAAAAGAAAAGCGATGCATAACATACAAGGGTTACCCAATAAAATTAAGTGTAGATTTCTCATCAGAAACCGTGGAGACAAGAAGGCAGTGTATATTTAAGATATTACAAGAGAAAAACTTCCAGTCAAGAATCTTATATGTGGCAAGATTGTCTTTCAAAAATGACAGCAAGCATAGGATATTCACAGATAAGTAGAAATGGAAAGAGTTTGTAACCAAGAGACAACTTCACAGGAAATACTAAAGGGAGTGCTACAACCTGAAAAGAAAAGACAGGAGAGAGAGGCTAGGAAGAGAGTCTAGAAATGAGGATTATATCAGTAAAAGGGACTACAAGTGTAAAGAGTGGTGAAAATAAAATATGACAGATAAAACCCAAAGATCAAAATAGGTGAAATAAGAACTGCCTTTGCAGTAATAACATTGATGTTAATGGACTAAACTCCACAATCAAAAGACACAGACTGGCAGAATGGATAAGAAAATATGAGCCATCTATATGCTGTGTACAAGAGACTCACCTTAGACCCAAGGATAAAAATAGATTGAAAGTGAAAGGCTGGAAAAAGATATTCCATGCATGCAGTAACCAAACAAACAAACAAACAAACAAACAAAAAACTGGAGTAGCTATACTTATATCAGATGAAATAGACTTTAAAAGCAAAACTGTTATTAGAGAGAAGGAAGGACATTATATATTAATAAAAGGGGCAATTCACCAGGATGCAATAACAATCATAAATGTGTATGCACCTAACCAGGATGCCCCAAATTACATGAGACAAACACTGGAAAAACTGAAGGGAGAAATAAAAATATTTACAATAAAAGTTGGATACTTCAATACACCACTCTCAGCATTGGATAGAACATCTGGGCAAAGGATCAATAAAGAAACAGAGACCTTGAATAATATGATAAATGGATTAAAACTAATAGACATATACAGAACATTTCATCCCAAAACAGCAGGATATACAGATCTTAATAAATTCAACAAGATCAAAATTATACAAAGCACTTTCTCTAATCATAATGGAAGAAAGATGGAAATCATCAAGAGGTGGAAAAGGGGAAAATTCACAATTATATGGAGATTAAACAACACACTCTTAATCAGTGGGTCAAAGAAGAAATTGGGAGAGAAATCAATAATATCTTGAGATGAATGAAAATGAGAACACAGCATATCAGAACCTATGGGATGGAGTGAAGGCAGTACTGAGAGGGAAACTTAGAGCCCTCCATGCTTACATTAAAAAGAAAAAAGAGCTAAAATCAATGACATAGAAACACAGCTGGAGGAAATAGAAAAAGAACACTAAGCTATTCCCAAAGCAAGTAGAAGGAATGGAATAAAGATCAGAACAGAAATAAATGAATTTGAGAACAAAAGAACAACAGAGAGAATTAACAAAACCAAAAGCTGGTTCTTGAAGAAGATTAACAAAATTGACAAACCCTTAGCTAAACTGACAAAGAAAAAAAGAGAAGATGCAAATAAATGAAATAAAAAATGAAAACAGTGACATTACTACTGACCCCACAGAAATAAAAGAGATCTTAAGAGGATACTATGAACAACTCTATGCCAACAAACTAGACAATGTGACAAAATGGAAAAATTCCTAGGAACATACAAACAACCTACACTGACCCTAGAAGAAATAGAAGACCTCGACAAACCAGTCACAAGTAAAAAGATTGAAACAGTCATCAACAACTCCCCAAAATGAAATGCCCAGGACCAGATGGTTTCACAGGTGAGTTCTACCAAGCATTCAAAGAAGATTCAATACCATTCTTACTAAAACTCTTCCAAAAAACTGAACAAGAAAGAACGCTACCAAACTCATTCTATGAAGCCAATATCACCCTCATATCAAAGCCAGGTAAAGATATTACAAAAAAAGAAAATTACAGACCCATTTTTCTAATGAATATGGATGCAAAAATCCTCAATAAAATACTTGCTAATTGAATCCAACAACACATTAAAAGAATTATTCATCATAATGAAGTGGAACCACCAGGCATGCAAGGGTGGTTCAACACAAGAAAATCAATCAGCGGAATACACCACATTAATAAATCAAATAAGAAAAATCATATGATCCTATCAATTGACACAGAAAAGGCATTTGACAGAATACAGCATCCTTTCTTGATAAAAATACTCCAAAAGGTAGAAATAGAAGGAAACTTTCTCAACATGATAAAGGCCATATATGAAAAACCCACAACTAACATTGTACTCAATGGTGAAAGACTGAAAGCTTTCCTGTTGAGATCAGGGATAAAACAAGGATGCCCACTGTCACTACTATTGTTCAATATAGTGCTAGATGTTCTAGCTAAAGCAATCAGGCAAGAAAAAGAAATAAAAGGTATCCAAATTGGAAAGGAAGAAGTATAACTTTAGCTATTCTGAGATGATATGATCCTATACCTAGAAAATCCCAAAAATCTACAACAAAGCTGCTAGAGCTAATAAACGATTTCAGTAGAGTGTCAGGATACAAGATCAATACACAAAAATCAGTGATGTATCTATACACTAGTAATGTGCAATCTGAGGAAGAATTCAGGAACAAAATTCCATTTACAATAGCGACTAAAAGAATCAAGTATTTAGAAATAAACTTAACCAAAGAGGTAAAGCAGTTGTATTCAGAAAACTACAATGCAATGCAAAAAGAATTTTTTAAAAAAAATTAATTAAATAAATAAAAACCGCCTAAATAGAGCATCATCTCAGAGGAGGCGGGCAGCTGCAGCACCTTCGAGAACTTGTCCACCACCTTCCACCACTACTTCATCAAGGCGGACCACTTCCGCTTGGGCTCTGTGCTCATCATGCTGCTGCAGCAGCGAGATCTGCTGCCCAGGGCGGCGCAGTGCCTCACCACGCTCTACCTGATCTGGGAGATGTACAATGCTTGCTTTCAACCCCCTCCGCCGCCAGCTTCGCGCACCTGCTCAATGGGCAGCCAGGAGCCGACAGGTCGTTGTTCTCAGGCTTTTTACCTCCTGTAACTGTGCCAGAAAAGTTTTTTCTTTCCCAGCTGATGCCGACACCACCAAGGGAACTCTTTTAAATGTCACAGCTCGGGAATCGGATGTGGCTCAATCGATAGGGCTCCCGTTTATCTCCTAGTGAAAGCAAGCCAGCCTGCGTGGCGCGGTGAGCTGACGCAGCAAGACGACCCAACAAAGGGAAACAAGCAAACACAGAAAAACGCAAAAGCAAATGGACACAGCGAGCACAAGCAGCAAGGGGGGGATAAATAAGTAAATAAAATCTTAAAAAAATAAAAATAAATAAATAAAATAAAATGACAGAGCTCCTTGGTGAGTTGGAAAAATATCCCAAACTTGTTTATTATATTGTCCTCACTCCAGCCAAACTTCCTGACCTCGTGGAAAACAATCCTCTAGTTGCTGTAGAAATGTAACTGAAATTAATGAAGACCAGCCAGATAACTGAATATTTTTCAGTTCTGGTCAATATGGCTATGTCCTTACATTCTATGGAAGTTGTAAATTGACTAACTACAGCTGTTCATCTACCTCCCGAATTTATTCACCTTTATGTATCAAACTGCATCTCTACTTGTGAATAAATTAAGGATAAATACATGCAGAATCATATGGAGCATTTTATGTGTGTCTTTCTCCAACCTTTAATCTGTAACAAAATTATTAATGTGCAGGAATTTATTACTGAAGTACAGGCGTTTTGTATTGAATTCAGTAGGGTTAGAGAAGCTGCTGGTCTTTTCCGGTTGTTGAAGACATTGGATACTGGGGAAACACCTTATGAGACCAAAATGTCAAAATAATACCTCATCAGAACCACCCCACTCATTGCTCAGCTGTACGGTGATTTAATTTTGAAAACTTTTAAAACCTTAGCAGTTTGCTTGGTCTAATACATATAAACAACACTTTATCTACTTGTAGCCGTCTGGGAATTTGATGTAATTATGAATTCCAAAAATATAATTGGATCATGCTTGTAAACTGATCTGTTAATCTGGGCATGCTTAAGTTATGATTAGGGCGTTGACTGGGCCACGTCAGTAGGGCATTGAGCCCCACTCCTTGGTGGGTGGGGGAATCGAATATAAAAGGCCAGGCAAAGGACAGAGGAGGCGGTTCTTGAGAAGCAGTTTTGATGTTGGAGAAAAGGCCCAAGAAGAGAAGTGAGCCATTCGCCCAATAGCCTACAGCTGACCTTGTGGAGGAATCAGAAGAGCTAAGCCCGGAGAGAAACGCAGCCCCAGGAAGAGAGGAACGCAAGAAGCCTGAACGCTGGCAAACATCGGCAGCTGTCTTGCTCCAACACGTGGCAGTGAACTTTGGTGAGAAGAAACTTAACGCTTTATGGCCTGGCATCTGTGGACTTCTACCCCAAATAAATACCCTTTATAAAGACCAACCCATTTTTGGTATTTCACATTAGCACCCCTTTGGCTGACTAATACACTATTTAAAAACAAAAAAAGCCCAAATAATTGGAAGATCATTCCATTTTCATGGATTGGAAGACCAAATATCATTAAGATGTCAGTTCTACCCGAATTGATATACAGGTTCAATGCAATCCCAATAAAAATTCTACCAGCACTTACTAACCAAATGGAAAACACAATTATCAAATCTATTTGGAAGGGTAAGAGGTCCTGAATAGCCAGAAACATCTTAAAAAGGAAAAGTGAAGTTGGAGGATTCTTACTTCTGGACTTTAAATTATATTACCCCATGAATATTCTTGCTGTCCTGATTTTGTGATAATCAGGGTAGGCTAAACATTTGCTATATTAGAAACCATGCATGTGTCCCCAGACCTAGTTTTTCTCCCTAGGTCTGGTTTTTAGAATGCTGGTGAAAAACCAAGCCTGATTTATTATATGACCATCCTGTATGGGAAATGACTATAACTCTAGGTATCTTTGGTCAACCTTAAGAGATATAGCAGGGGGGCGGATGTGGCTCAAATGATTGGGCATCTGTCTCCCATATGGAGGGACCTGGGTCCGATCCCCAGGACCTCCCGGTAAAAATAAAAAAAAGAAAAATATAGAAGGCGTGCGGGCCGCCAGGCCCCATGCACGGATGCACCGTCAGGCCCTGTGAGCAGGTGAGCCCCCAAGGCCCCACATGCAGGTGTGCTATCAGGCCACGCCAAGCCATGCAGCAAGATGATGATGTAGCAGGAGAGTGACACAAGGGAGAGCCAAGACAAGATGCACCGAAAAGCCAAGAACTAAGGTGGCACAGGTGGTAGGATGCCTCTCTACCACATCAGAGGTTCTGAGGATCGAATCCCGGTGAAGACAGGAAGAGAAGGAGGAGAAGAGAAGGCAGGAAACAGACACAGAGAATTTGCCCAGCAAATGGACACAAAAACAGCAAAAACGGGGTGGGGGTGGGGAATGGATAAAAGTAAGTAAATAAATAAATCTTAAAAATAAATTAATCATATTACCTAGCTACAGTGGTAAAAACAGCATGGTATTGACATAAAGATAGATACCAATGGAACCGAATTGATGGTTCAGAAAGAGACCTTCACATCTATGGTTAAGTGACTTTTGACAAACCTGTCAAATCCATCCAGCTGGGTAAGAACAGTATATTCAATAAATGGTGCTGGGAGATCTGGATATCCATATCCAAAAGAAAGAAAGAAGACTCCTATCTCACACCTTATAAAAAAATTAACTAAAAATGGATCAAAGATCTAAATATAAAAGCTAGAATCATAAAGCTCCTAGAAGAAAATGTAGGAAAACATCTTCAAGACCTGGTGGTGATGGATTCTTATACCAAAAGCATGAGCAACGAAAGAAAACATGGAAAAATGGAACCTCCTCAAACTTAAACACTTTTGTGAGTCAAAGGATTTTGTCAAAACAGTGAATAGGCAGCCCCCTCAATGGGAAAAAATATTTGGAAACCACATATCTATCTGATAAGGGTTTGATTTCCATTCTCTATAAAGAGATCATACAACTCAACCATAAAAGAGTAAGCAATCCAATTTAAAAATGGGCAAAAGACTTGAACAGACATTTGTCCAAAGAAAAAATACAAATGGCTAAAAAACACATGAAAAAATGTTTCACATCCCTCATGATTAGAGAAATGCAAATCAAAACTGCAATGAGATATCATCTCACACTGCATAGAATGGCCATTATTAAAAATACAGAAAACACCGGAAGTAAATGTGGCTCAAGCAGTTGGGTGCCGCCTACCACATGGGAGGTCCTGGGTTTGGTTCCCAGTGCCTCCTAAAGAAGACGAGCAAGACAGCGAGGTGATGTGACAGGCTGGCACGGCGAGCTGAGGCAACAAGATGATGCAACGAGATAGTGCAATGAAGAAACACAATGAAAGACACAACAAGAAGGGAGTGGAGATGGCTCAAGCCATTGGGAGCCTCCCTCCCACATGGGAGGTCCCAGGTTTGGCTCCTGGTACCTCCTAAAAAGAAGACAAGCATACACAGAGAGCAGACAGCGAGTACAAACAACGAGGTGGGGGAGAGAAAGAAAGAAATAAAATAAATCTTTAAAAATATATAGAAAACAGTAAGTGCTGGAGAGGATGTGGAGAAATAGTAACACTCCCTCACTGTTGGTGGGAATGTAAAATGGTGCAGCCTCTGTGGAAGACAGTCTGGCAGTTCCTCAGGAAACTAAACATAGAACTGCCTTATGATCCAGCAATTCCTCTCCTAGGAAGATATCCAGAAGAACTAAAAACTATGACACGAATAGAGATCTACACAGCGATGTTTATAGTGGTGTTATTCACAATTGCCAAAAGATGGAAACAACCCAATTGTCCATCAACCAATAAATGGATAAACAAAATGTGGTATATACACACAATGGAATACTATGCTGCAGTAAGAAGAAATGCAACTGGGACACATATGATAACATAGATGAATCTTGAAGACATTATGCTAAGTGAAATAAACCAGAAACAAAAGTACAAAAATTGTATGGTCTCACTAATATGAACTAAATACAAAGAATAAATGCATGGAGTTAAAACCTAGAGCATAGGTTATTAGGAGATAAGAGGAGGGCTGTGAAGGAGTGGATGCTTAATGTATGTAGAAGTTTTAATTACTTGACTGTAAATATGTGGAAATGGATAGAGTTGATGGTAACATATTATAGTGAGTAGCAGCTGGTTTATAAATGGGATTGTGGCTGAAAAGGGTAGTCTAGGGATGGAAATGTCAGTTGAAAGAAAATTAGAGAATAATCTAGGGAATGAATAACGCAGTGAACTCAGAGGTGGATGAAAATTGTGGTTAATGGTGCAGATGCAAGAGTGTCCTTCTGTGAACCAGAACAGATGTACGTCACTATTGCAGAGTGGTGGGAATGTGGAGAAGCATGGGAAAAATAAAATTAATCTACCCTATGGCCTATGGATAATAGCAATACTTGCATCAATGCCAAAGATATGCTTTGTTAATAATAATGGGGTATGGAAAAATATGCCAAATGTATACTATGGACTATAGTTAGTGATAATAGTCTGATGATATTATCTCATAATCAGTAACAAATGTTCCACAACGGTGTGGTGTGTTGGTGAAGGGTTGTTGCATAGGAATTCTACACATACGCATGATTGTTTCATAAGTTCACAACTTCTGTAATAAATATATATATATATTTTGTTGCTTTCTTTTTTTTTACTTTATTTTATACATTTAATAATTGAAAATATAAACAATTTAAAACTAAAAAGAAAACACAGATGAATAAATATATACATTTCTCAATGTAATGGATACATATAATTTTTTTTTGAATCAAACAATATGTTACACAATATATTTGGTTCATAGTAACGCATTCATACAGTATTTGTCCTTTTGTGTCTGGCTTGCTTCACTCAACATAATGTCCTCCAGGTTCATCCATGTTGCCATACGCTTTACGACTTCATTTCTTCTTACAGCTGCATAATATTCCATCGTGTGAATAGACCACAGTTTGTTTATCCATTCATCTGTTGATGGACACCTGGGTTGCTTCCAACTTTTGGCAATGGTGAATAATGTTGCTATGAACATCGGTGTGCAGATGTCACTGCTCTCAGTTCTTCTGGGTATATACCCGGTAGCGGTATTGCAGGGTCACATGGCAAGTCTATGTTCAACTTCTTTAGGAACTGCCAAACAGTCCTCCATAGTGGTTGTACTATTCTGCATTCCCACCAACAGTGAAGAAGTGTTCCTATCCCTCCACATCCTCTCCAACACTTGTAGTTCTCTGTCTTTTTAATAGTGGCCATTCTGATAGGTGTGAAATATCTCATTGTCGTTTTGATTTGCATTTCCCTAATCATGAGTGATGTTGAGCATTTCTTCATGTGTTTTTTTGCCATTTGTATTTCTTCTTTGGAGATATGTCTGTTCAAGTCTTTCACCCATTTTTTAATTGGGTCATTTGTCTTTTTATTGTTGAGTTGTAACATCTCTTTATATATCCTGGATAGTAAACCCTTATCAGATATGTGATTTCCAAATATTTTTTCCCATTGAGTTGGCTGCCTTTTCACCCTTCTGACAAAGTCCTGTGAGGTGCAAAAGTGTTTAATTTTGAGGAGGTCCCATTTATCTATTTTTCCTTTTGTTGCATGTGCTTTGGCTGTAAGGTCCAAGAAACCACCACCTACTACAAGGTCTTGAAAAGGTTTCCCTACATTTTCTTCTAGTAGTTTTATGGTCCTGGCTTTTATATTTAGATCTTTGATCCATTTTGAGTTGATTCTTGTATAGGGGGTGAGATAGGGGTCCTCTTTCATTCTTTTGGTTATAGATATCCAGTTCTCTCAACACCATTTGTTGAAGAGACAGAGAAGAAACACAATGAGAGACACAACAAGCAGGGAGCTGAGATGGCTCAAGTGATTGTGTGCCTGCCTCCCACATGGGAGGTCCTGGGTTCAGTTCCTGGTGCCTTCCAAAAAGAAGACGAACAGAGAGCAGACAATGAACACAAAACAATGGGGGGGGGGAATAAATAAATAAAATAAATCTTAAAAAAAAAGAAAATGGGGGAAATAAATTTTAAAAAAAGAAAAGAAAATATAGATAAATTAGACCTGCTCAAAATTAAACACTTTTGACCTCAAAGGACTTTATCAAAACGGTGAAAAGGAAGCAGACTCAATGGGAAAAAATATTCGGAAACCACGTATCTGATAAGTGTTTAATATCCATATTATATAAAGAGATGCTACAACTCAACAATAAAAAGACAAATGACCTGATTAAAAAATGGGTCAGGGAGGCTGCTGTGGCTCAATTGGTTGAGCTCCCGTTTACAATATGGGAGGCCCTGGGTTCGATTCCCAGGGCCTTCCCTGAGGGCAGGCCAGCCCGCGCGGCGCGGTGAGCTGGTGCAGGAAGATGACACAACAAAGGGAGACAAGCAGACACAGAAAAACGCACAGTAAATGCACACAGTGAGCACAAGCAGCAAGGGGGGGATAAATAAATAAATTTTTAAACAAAAAATGGGTCAAAGACTTGAATAGAGATTTGTCCAAAGAAGAAATTAAAAAACACACTAAGAAATGTTCCACATCACTAGCGTTTAGGGAAATGCAAATCAAAACTATAATGAGATATCATTTCACACCTATCAGAATGGCCACTATTAAAAAGACTGAGAATTACAAGTGTTGGAGAAGATGTGGAGATATCAGAATGCTTATTCACTGTTGGTGGGAATGTAGAATGGTACAGCCACTGTGGAGGAGTGTTTGGCAGTTCCTAAGGAAGTTGAATATAGATTTGCCATGTGACACTGCAATACTACTACTAGGTATATTCCCAGAAAAACTGAGAGCAGTGATACGAACAGACATCTGCACACCGATGTTCATAGTGATGTTATTCAGGATTGAAAATGATAGAAACAATCCAGGTGTCCATCAACCGATGAATGGATAAACAAACTGTGGTGTAAATACACGATTAAATCTTTTGCAGTGGTAAGAAGAAACAAAGTCGTGAAGTATATGACAACATGGATGAACCTGGAGGACATTATGTTGAGCGAAGCAAGCCAGATACAAAAGGACAAATATGGCATGATTGCTCTACTATGAACAAAATATATTGTGTAATCTCATGGAGTTAATAACTTGAATATGAGTCACCAGAAAATAGAAGGCATTTACAGAAATGAAAGCTGGGGGTTTCCTTGTGCAGAACTGGTAAAAAT
This sequence comes from Cabassous unicinctus, assembly GCA_029593785.1. Taxonomy (NCBI): domain Eukaryota; kingdom Metazoa; phylum Chordata; class Mammalia; order Cingulata; family Chlamyphoridae; genus Cabassous; species Cabassous unicinctus. The sequence goes on from JAQZBX010042760.1 coordinate 20,043, forward strand.
AATGTGTGTTATAATCTTTGGAAATGAATAGAAAAGGTGAAAGCTCAACATAATGTTTGTAACAAGCAGTAATATTATATGGGTATGACAGTGGTTTAAAGGGGAAGTCTAAATTCAGGTATATTACTAAAAGGAAAGCTAAAAAATGTAACATGTGAATGTATAGCATATTAAAACCCCATGTGACAACCAGCCAGATGGCGGCAGAGTAAAGAGCTCTGAGAATCAGCTCCTGCTATGTGGCAGTTGGTGATGATCCACAACTAGCTAGAGGACTTATTTGGGGGCTGCAGGAGACCAGAAGTGCATCCTGCAACATCCTTGAAAGAATGGAAGGAGGAGACTGCCCATCTGCAGAGAAGATTCGTAAATAGAGTACTCCATGCCACCTCGGGCAGGGAGGAAGCTGGGGGGAGCTGCACCAGCCTCTCCGGGAAATTACAGGCCACGCCGTGGAAGCCAGTGATCATCCTACTTTGGCAGCGCAAGCCACCCCAGGAGCTATTCTGTGGCAGGAATTGGGAACTCCATTTCCCAAAAACAGGGGAGAAACAGACAGTTGGCCACTGATTTCAGCTACTGATTAGTCAATTTGGCTTGCTAAAGTATAACCCTAAGAACAGCTAAAGTTTGCCTTTCCAACTCAGGAGGCCGGTAGCCGTCATTTTGACTCCACGACTCCACCCCCAGCATGAGGGGAAGCCTGGCTGACTGAAAATCACAGTGATGGTAGAGACCGGTTTCTTTCACCCAGAGTGGCCTGCAGCCTTAGCCTAGGCTTCAGCCCCACCTCTAGCAGGGAAGAAGCTGACGGGCCCTGCACCAGCCTCTCCAGGTAACTGCAGGTACATTTAGCTGGCACAGACTGAATAATTGGAAATCTACCGGGGCAACTGTGGTCATCTAGGACCTGTACTGCAAAGATTGCTGTCCACACCTGCAGCTCCATCATCTTTGTTTCTTTTGTTAGTCCACAACGATTACTATACACTTATTGTTTATGTATGTTCATGTATGAGTGATATATTTCAATAAATTAAAAAAAAATTAAAAAATTTAAAAAACCCTGTGAAATATGAATATAGTTAAAATTGCATATATAAGACTTTTCTTTGAAATATGTTAATATTACAAGATGTTAATAATCAGACAAAAAAAATTATGCTAAGTGAAAGAAAGCAGATACAAAGTGCTACATATTGTATGATTCCATTTATATAAAATGTAAATATAAATCAATATATAAAGATGAAATTAGATTAGTGGTTATGTAAGGTTGGGGAAGGATAGAGGGATTTAGAGGAGACTGCGAAGGGGCATGGAGTTTCTCTTTTTAGAGTAATGAAATTGTTCTGAAGTTTTGTTTTTTTTTTTCATTTATTCATTAAGTACTTATTGGTGCCTAATACTGGGTCCCCTATATATATATATATATTTTTTTAAACTTTATTTGTACATTTAATAATTGAAAATATAAACAATTAAAAACTAAAAAGTAAACACAGATGAATAAATATATACATTTCTCCATTAAATGAAATGGATACATATAAAAAAAAATTTTTTTTTTGGATCAAACAATATGTTACACAATATATTTAGTTCATAGTAACGCATTCATACAGTATTTGTCCTTTTGTGTCTGGCTTGCTTCACTCAACATAATGTCCTCCAGATTCATCCATGTTGCCATATGCTTTACGACTTCATTTCTTCTTACAGCTGCATAATATTCCATCGTGTGAATAGACCACAGATTGTTTATCCATTCATCTGTTGATGGACACCTGGGTTGCTTCCAACTTTTGGCAATGGTGAATAATGTTGCTATGAACATCGGTGTGCAGATGTCTGTTCGT
>JAQZBX010042761.1:0-21902 GCA_029593785.1 Cabassous unicinctus
GAAAAACTGTTGCAGCTATTTCTATTTTGGAGTTTAAAACTTGTTGGATTTTATACAGTTAAATGTGCCAGTTTATTATGGTAGTATAGTGTATGTCATATACAAATCTGCAGGGTCTACAACAGTGCTCTAATATTAAACACATTAATAGCCCTTTTATGAAACATGAAAATATTCACTTCCCGTTAGATTTTACTAAGAAATGAGTCACTAAGGTTTTGCTTCCAAATAATCACTAAAAAATATAGCTGCTACAGCTCTATGGATTTCAGAATTGCAGGTCGGGAATAGTGGCCCAGTTGTAATGTATACTTTATATACAATAAATTATGTTTTAATGCTTCTCAACTTTAAGATACACCTGGACATATTAAAGCATTACATGCAACCCATCTCTAAATTAAAAAATGAAGATATTAAAAAGTCAGTTGTTAATATCAATTAACAAACTATTAAAGACTGCCTTTAAACTACACTGCTTTATATGTCTTCAACAAAACAGAATGAAATATTACCATGTGCCTCAGGATGACTTTGGTTCAAGAGAAATCCAGGACACCCTGCTCCTAAGGTCGCCCATGCTGAATAGAGAGGGACAGGAGGCCACAAAGCCTGTGTGAGGGTTAAAACTCAGGCAGTGACTGAATAAGTGATAAAATCTGTGCAGCAGCCCAACTGCTAGATTAGCTACAGACCTTGGCTCAGTTTCTTGTGTTCCCACAATTCAGCATGCCTTGTATCCAACTCATAAGGTCCTTGACCCAATACGTGTTCCCTGAGCACAGCAGAAATGATTCCAGGGAATTGCGTTCTGTGTTCCTTCTCTGTAACTTTGAATGATAACTGTTGTGTATAAATAACCATGCAAATAAAGAACGGCCATGCTTGATTGCCTTCTGTCTGGAGCAGACTGTGGCTGTACTGGTATGAACAAGCTTCCCTCTCTGCCTAAGTTTTTCTTCCACCTATCTCCCTCATGGGATCCCAAGGTGTATGCAGTGCACAAGCCCCAGGAATGAGAATGGACTCCTAGATTCACTGATGTTCTGCCCTGGAGGGCAAAGTTCTCAGGGTCACTCACCATCTCTGACACTTTCTTGAACTCCTGGATTCACAGCCTATTGCTGCAGTGCCACAAAAAAAAAAAAAAGGCTGACAGAAATGTCCACCCAGCCTTCAGGGCCCAAGGCAATGCAGGCACTCAGGTCTAAACTCCCCAGCTGGTACTACTCCATGTTCTACCAACTCAGCACAGCAGCATGACTCCTTCATCCACTTCAGGAGGGTGGAGGGACCTCTAGGAGGTGGTCTGGGAACCACCCCAGATGGAAAATAGTACCTGACACGGTGGCAGCCTCAGCAGTGGCAGCCACAGCACAAACACTAAGGATGGAAGAGCTCCCTAATGGGCTTTTGTCAATCTCCTAAAGATTCACAAACTATCTTCACACCAGTGTAAGTACTTTGAGTACAAGTACATACCCCAAAGTGAGTGGTCAGACACTAAAAACAGCTCCAAATTCAGTTATTAGAAAATCCATGAAATGAAAAGAATTTTAGCCCATTAGTTCAAAAAGTAAATTATGTTTATGTCCCATGCAATGACAACAGGGCTTGATCACCCATACACACACAGATTACCAACGTGGAACAATTACTCCTGCTTTGATCCCTAATTAAAACCTCATTATAGATGCTAATGAGCAGTTCTACTTTAGGTGTGTTTTACAGTATTTCTGAAAAATAGTTATTTATATCCCAGAAGTGGTTTTTCAGTGGCCTTAATGGATTATAATCAATTTCAAAATTTCTGGGCCCCAAAATTTTATTTTAAATTTCAATTTCTGATAGATTTTTCTAAAACTGTACTGTTAAAGATGTTGGGAAGTGGATGTGGGTCAAACAGTTGTGTACCCACCTTTCCACATGGGAGGTCCCACATAAGGTACTCGGTGCCACCTAAAGAAGACCAGTAAGACCGTAAGCTGATGCTATGAGCTGGCATGGCAAGCTGATGCAACAAAGTGATGCAAGGAAGAAACACAATGAGAAAACACACTGAGGGTTACAACAAGTAGGGAGCTGAGATAGCTCAAGTGATTAGGTACCTCCCTCCCACTTGGGAGTTACTGGGTATGGTTCCCAGTGCCTCCTACAAAAAAAATAGATGAGCATGCAATGAACATACACAGAGAAGAGACAGGAAGCGAAAACGGATATGATGGTGATGAAAGGCACAATCCAAGAAATAAAAAATACACTGGAAGTGCATAACAGCACATTTGAATAGGCAGAGAAAAGATTTAGTGATGTGGAAGATGGTACAATGGAAATCAAACAGAGAGTAGAACAGATAGATAGAAAGACAGAAAAATCCAGCAGGGACTTATGGATCTGAGAGACAACAAAACATACAAATATATGCATTATGGGCATGCCAGAGGGAGAAGATAAGGGACAAGGGACAGAAGGAGTGTTGGAGGAAATAATAGCAGAAAACTTCCAAAACTCTATTGAGGGAGATGGATATAAATGTCCAGGAAGCACAGTGCCCCACAAACACTATAAATCTAAGCAGGCCTACTCCAAGACACACACTTGCCTAATTGTCCAAAGCTCAAAACAAAGAGAAAATACTGAAAGCAGCAAGAGAAAATAGAACCATAACATACAAGGAAAGCTCAATAAGATTAAGTGCTGATATCTCACCTGAAACCATGGAGGCAAGTAGGCAGTGGTATGACATAATCAAGGTATTAAAAGAAAGAAACTTCCAGCCAAGAATTCTCTATCCAGCAAAGGTGGCATTCAAAAATGATGGAGAATTCATTATATTCACAGAAAAACAAAAATTAAAAGAGTATAACAATAAGAAACCTGCCCTTCTAGAAATACTAAATAGAGTGGTGCAGGTTGAAAGAAAAAAACAGAAGAGAGAGAGAGTTGGAGGAGATTGGAAGAAAAAATAAAAAAAAGAAAAAGAAAAACAGAAAGAAAAACAGAAAGAAAAATAACTTATGACATAAATAAACCCAAAGAAATTATGGCTAATATAAGTAATTCCTTAACAATAATAAGACTGAATGTCAATGGATAAAATTCAACAGTCAAGAGACACAGATTGGCAGAATGGATAAGGAAATATGGCCCATCTATATGCTTTCTATAAGAAACCCACCTTAGACCCAAGGATTCAAGGAGGCTGAAAGTGAGTTCTGGAAAGAATTTTACAAGCAAACAATAATTATAAAAGAGCAGGAATAGCTATAATAATATTGGACAAATTTGACTTTAAACACAAAACTATTTTAAGAAACAAAGGACACTATATATTAGTAAAAGGGTAATCTTTCCAGAAGAAAGAACACTCATAAACATTTATGCACCTAATCAGCGTGCCTCAAAATACATAAGGCAAACACTGGAGAGGCTAATTGGAGAAAGAATTGCCTCTAAAATTATACTGGGGGACTTTAATACACCATTCTCATCATTAGACAGAACATCTCAACAGAGAATCAATAAAGAAACAAAAACTTTGAATAATACATTAAAGGATGTGGACCAAATAGACATATACAGTACAGTATACCCAAATACAGCAGGATATACTTTCTTCCAAGTGCACATGGATCATTGTCCAAGATAGACCTCATGCAAGGCCACAGAACAACTCTCAATGAATTCAGAAAGATTGAAATTATACAAAGTAATTTCTCTGACCACAATGGAATGAAGATGGAAATCCATAAGGACCAGAGAACTGGATTAGGCTCAAAGATATGGAAGTTAAGCAGCACAGTCTTAGACAAACAGTGGATCAAGGAGGAAATTAAAAAAGAAATCTGTAACTACCTTGAAATGAATGAAAATGATAACACAACAAATCAAAACCTATGGGATGTAGCAAAAGCTGTACTGAGAGGGACATTAACAGCCATAAATGCATATATCAAAAAACAAGAAGGAGCTGAAATCGAAGACCTAATTGCACACCTAGAGAAATTAGAAAAAGAACAACAAACTAACCCCAAAGGAAGTAGAAAGAAGGAAATAACAAAGATTAGAGCAGAACAAAATGAAATAGAAAATAACAAAGCACTAGAAAAAAAAATCCAAAGCTGGTTCTTTGAGAAGATGAATAAAATTGACAAACCCTTAGCTAGACAGAGGAAAAAAAGAGAAAATATGCAAATGCCCAAAATAAGAAATGAGGAAGGGTATATCACCACTGACCCCACAGAAATAAAGAGTGTCATAAGCGGATACTTTGAAAAATTATATGCCAACAAAAATGATAATTTAGAAGAAATGGACAAATTCCTAGAATCACACAATCAGCCTACACTAACAAAAGAAGAAATAGATGAATTCAACAGACCAAACACAAGTAATGAGATTGAATTCGTCATCAAAAACCTTCCAACTAAGAGCATAAGAACAAATGGCTTCATAGGTGAATTCTACCAAACATTCCAGAAAGAACACCAATCCTGCTTAAACTCTTTCAAAATATAGAAGCAGAATAAACATTGCATAGCTCATTCTATGATGCCAACATTACCCTACTACCAAACCAAACAAAGAAGCCACAAGAAAGGAAAATTACTGACTAATCTCTCTAATGAAACTAGATGCTAAAATTCTCAAAAAAAAATACTTGCTAATCATATTCAACAACACATCGACTGAATTATACACCATGGCCAAGAGGGTTTTATCCCTGGTATGCAAGGATGGTTCAACATAAGAAAATCAATCAATGTAATACACCACATAAACAGATTAAAAGAAAAAAATCACATGATCATCTCTATAGACACAGAAAAAGCATTCAATAAAATACAGCACCCTTTCCTCGTAGAAACACTGGAAAGGATCCAAAAAGAAGGAAACTTCCTCAACATGATAAAGGGTATATATGAAAACCCACAGCTGACATCACATACAATAGTGAAATCCTAAAAGCTTTTTCTCTAAGATCGGAAACAAGACAAGGATGTCCACTATTAGTGCTCCTATTTAACATTGTGTTAGAAGTACTTGGTCGAGCACTTAGGAAAGAAAAAGATATAAAGGCATCCAAATTGGAAAAGAAGAAGTAAAAATTCCACTATTTGCAGATGACATGATCCTATACATAAAAAGACTTGAAAAATCTACAACAAAACTTCTAGTGCTGATGAATTAGTTCAGTATAGTCACAGGTTATAAGACCAATGTACAAAAATCAGTAGCATTTCTGTACACTAAAAATGAGCCATGTGAGGAAGAAATTAAGAAAAAAAATCCCATATATTACTGCCTCTAAAAGAATAAACTTCCTAGGAATAAATTTAACTAAAGATATAAATGACTTATACACAGAAAACTACACACTGTTGAAGAAAATCAAAGAAGACTTAAATAAATGGAAGAATATTCCCAGTTCATGGATGGGAAGACTAAACATCATTATGATGTCTATCTTATCAAAACTTCTCTACAGATTTAATGCAATTCCAATAAAAATTAACACAGCATTTTTTTACCAATTTGGAAAAAGTAACTATGAAATTTTTTTGGAAGGGTAAGAGGCCCCGAATAGCCAAAGACAAACTGAAAAAGAAAAATGAAATTGGAGGAATCACACTACCTGACTTTAAAACATACTACAAATCTACAGTGGTCAAAACTTCAGGTATTGGCACAAAGATAGACATTCTGACCAATGGAACCGAATTGAGAGTTCTGATATAGATCCTCACATAAACAGTCATCAATATTTGACAAGGCCACCAAGCCCACTCAGCTGCGAGAGAATGGCCTCTTCAACAAATGGTGCTTGGAGAACTGTATATTCATATCCAAAACAATGAGAGAGGAACAGCATCTTGCACCTTATACAAAAATCAACTCAAGATGGATCAAAGATCTAAGTATAAGAGCCAAGACCATAAAGACCTTGGAAGATAGTGTAACGAAGCATCTACAGGACCTTGTAATAGGAGATGATTTCATGAACTTCACACACAAAGCATGAGCAGAGAAAGAAAAAAATAGATAAATAAGACCCGTGAAAATTAAAAATGTTTGCACCTCAAAAGAGTTTGTCAATAAAGTGAAAAGACAGCCCAGCCAATGGGAGAAAATATATGGTAAATATATATCAGATATGAGCCTAATATCTAGAGTATTTAAAGAAATCATACATCCCAAGAAGAAAAATAAAAAAAAAAATTTAAAAAATGGGCAGGTGATTTGAACAGATACTTCTCCAAAGACGAAATACAAATGACTGAAAAACACATGAAATGATACTAAACATCACTAGCTATTAGGGAAACGCAAACCAAAAATACAATGAGATACCATATACACCCAATAGACTGGTGGCCATTAAAAAAACAGAAGACTACAAGTGTTGGAGCGGATGTGGAGGAATGGGAGCCCTCATCCAGTGCAGGTGGGAATGTAGAATGGTCCAGAAATTGTGTAGGACAGTTTGGCGGTTTCTCAAAAAACTAACTATAGATCTATCATATGACCCAGCAAATCCACTGCTGGATATGTACTCAGAGGAATTGAAAGCAAGGTCACGAACAGATATATGCACACCACTGTTCATAGCGGCATTATTCACAATTGCCAATTGTTGGAATCAACCTAAATGCCCATGAACAAATGAATGGATAAACTAAATGTGATATATACATACAATGGAATATTACTCAGCTATAAGAAGGAGTACTGTACTAACAGATGTGATAATATTGGTGAATCTTGAGGACATTATGTTGAGTAAAGCAAGCCAGACATTGAAGGACACACATTATATGACCTCTCTAATATGAATAAAGCAAATTGAGCAGACTCACAGAGCTAGAGTCTGGAGGATAGGTTTACAAGAAATAGAAAGGGAGAAGAAGGTTTTGAGCCAATGCCCATATGGGTGAAATCTATGATAAGGTGGAAGTGAGTACTTGTGCAATGAAGGGATATGAGAGGGATGTAGTGATACTATTGGGTTGAGCAGTGCAAGTTTGACAGGAGGGTAGGGTAGGGAGGGTGGGTTAGATGGTCTATGGTACTGGGAGAAGGGCTGGGGGAAGGAGCAGCTGAACACTGGGGATTGGTGGGTATGTGGTTGAAACTACAATGTTGGGAAAACTCTTTTGGCAATATGACAAGGAAGGGTTACTGGTTCAGGGTGTTGGATGGGGGGGTTATATTAGTCAGAGTCCTCTAGGAAAACAGAATCAAGAGGAGATATCTCTCAATAATATGAGAATCTATAAGAGTCTCTCACGTGACCGTGGGGATGCACAAGTCCAGGTTCCACAGGCAGGCTGCAAACCAGGGATTCTGATGAAAGTCCAGTGAAGATCCTTGATGAGTTTCTTGGAGAAGTTGTCTGTCCAAAGACGAGCTGGGAAATTCTCTGCGAATGTTGAAATCACTTCCCCTTTTAAGGTATTCAACAAATTGGATAAAAGCATTACCCATTGCTGACGGCAATCTCTTTGATTGATGCAGTCATCCACCCAGTAAACTCACTGGTGACCAAAGTCCATAAATATTCTTGTATTACATTAGCTCAGTGTTTGCTGGACCAAACACCTGGACACAATTAACTGGCCAAGTTGACACATCAGCCTACCCATCACAGGGGGCATTCATCTGGGGCAGTCTTCTAGAGAAAGTGTGAGTGATGAATTTGTTATAGTGTTTTCTTTCAGTGGGTGGAGACTCAAACAGTGAGTGGGAAAGAGTTGCATTCCCATCCTGGAGAAGCCTGATATGTTCTCAAACACAGTGGTGGGTGTCTCTGGAGAGCAAGGGTGGTCTCTAATAGGGGAGGACAGATCAGTATGTCAAGACCTCAGTGTTTTTGCAAGTAACTATGAATCTTTTTCTTCAAGAAGAGAAGTCTGGTGGTCGCTGTGAGCCCTGAGGTGGAGGGGAGGTAGGAATAGAATAGATGGAAGAGGGGGTATTTAGGGACCAATGGGAGTGTTCTGCATGATCTTGCAAAGTTGGATACAGGCCATGTTAAATTTCAGAAAAAATTTTCAAAAATCTATGGTCTAAAACATAAACCATAATGCAAACCATTGACAATGGTTAGTATCTATGTTTCAAATTTTGTATATCAGCTGTAACAAATGTACCATCCACAGGTTATTAGTAGAGGAAGAGGGAAAAGGGGGAGAATGTTGGGTGTCTGGGAGACCCCTATATTGTGTATGTGACTTTCCTGCGACCTAAACGTCTTTGAACACAAAATAAAAAAAGACAATGGGAAAGAAATGGAAGCAAATGTCACTCTACATATAGCACAACAGATATTACAGCGATGAATGGCAAAACATGAAAAAAAATTATAATATTTTTCATTATTTTTTAATACCCCATTTAAAAAATTTTAATTTAGTTTAGTTTTTCTAAATTATTATGTATTTTATTTCTTATGTTTAAACACCTATTATTATTTCATTTTATTTCATTTATTTCATTTTTATTTCATTTTCCTGTTAATTGTATTTGGTGATATTATTGGCTTCATTTTTGAAGAAGTTTTGCATCACAGAAGAGTTACAACTGTGACAGGGGAGGCTCATTGGTGTGGGGAGTCAGTGATGACACATGGGAGGAAGTTCACCTGGTTATACATATAAGGCATTCAAATGTTCATGGGGCATTGTCACAGTGGGTAGAGAGTCACAAATATACCAAATGAGTATTGAATTCCCATCCTGGGGAGCTCTGCCACATTCTATAATGGAACAGCAACAATTCCCTGAGTACAAGGGCAATGACTAGTGAAGAAGGATGGTCCATTGATGGGCTCTTGATACTGACAGCTATGTTTCTGAGCTTTTGCTCTTGAAATTTCAACTTAGCTTAGTGTTGTATGGCATCTAAAAGTTACCTCCTGAGAGCCTCTATGTTGCTCAAATGTGTCCTCTCTCTAAACCAAACTCAGCATATAAATGCATTACCTTCCCTGGAGCAAGGGACATGACTCCCAGGAATGAGCCTCCCTGGCACCGAGAGATTACTACCAAACACCTACTAGCAATAGAAACAGGAAAAGACCTTGAATAAAAGGAGGGAAAGGTAAAGACAAATGAGTGTATATGGATAAGAAACTTGAAAGTGACTCGGGAAGTCACCCAGAGGTAATGCTAATGTACATCTCAGCAGGATGTCATAGACTGCCAAAGTAGATACTACCCCAAATAGTGGGGCTCTTGAGGATTCTGTAGACACCCAGGTCCTACAGTCATGGCAGATAGCTCCAGAGTTTGGTGCCTTGCCACTGGTCCTTATTTTGATTCTGTGCTTCCAAGTGTGACAGAGTTGGACTCAGTTGTGACTTCTCTACACATGCCTCTTCTGTCCCTTCTTATTGAACCTATAGTTGGTGCTGGAGTTGGAAGGTGTACGCACAAGAGACTTGACTCTTTGGGCTGTCCATGTACCAGCTGGGGCCTGAGCCTCAGTGGAGTTGCAACATCTACTCTCTAGTTCATTGGCTCACCCAGGACAACTAACAAGGAGGTAAGGATGGACAACCAACATACCAAGGAACCAAGAGAATCTATAACTACAAGCAAGAGAGTCCCATCCATCAGCCATATGGGTCTGAAACCCCGTTTCAATAAGAGGTGGAGTGGGCATCACCATCCCAGAGTATTCAGGAATGGGGAATAAAATATGGACTAGAGTGGACTTACTGGTATTCTACTATAGACTTATTGTGATACTAGCAATGAAAAAAATTATATCAATGATGTGGGGACAGTGGCCACTGGAGGTGCTGAAGGCAGGGAGAGGGAAAGTGGTGTAATATGGGGGCACTTCTGAGACTTGGAATTGTCCTGAATGACATTCCAACTACAGATACAGGCCTTTATATATCCTTCCATAACCTATGGAATTGAGTGGGAGAGCATGTAAACTACATTGTAAACTATAATCCATCCTTACTGTCAATGCTCCAAAATGTGTTCATCAATGGCAATGTATGTACCCCACACTAATGAAAGAAGTTCATGTAGGGAAAAGTGGGAGTTGTGGGGAGTGGGGCATATGGCAATCTTTTATATTTATTTATTTAACATTTTATGTAATCTAAGTATCTATTAGAAAAATAAAAAATAGATTTTAAAAAATTAAACAGTAGAAATGGACTTTAAAACCATCAAAATAATCAGCTATGTTGTGTTGATTATGTATATACAGGCATAATAGAGAAAATACTCCTTTAAAGCTCTACTAGTAGAAAAATAAAACATTTATATTATGCTGCTTCAAAGAAGGTATGATAGATTCTGTTAAGACCATGGTGCTGTAATAAAGGAAAGAGACCCAGTATTTAAAACTTTGGATGCTAAAAGATGAACTTCTATTAAACCCTATAATTGGGAGTGGAATTATAAAGAATGAACAGGATACAGCTTGGTTAGTTATGCAATATTGTTTTTCAGTTGTCCGGCCCTGATGCATTGTTCTATTAAATCTTTATGATTTAAGAGTTATACTCTTCTTTGGTGGAAAATTCCTGTAGTCTGTATTCAGGAAGTACTTAAAATTGATCTGTAATGATTTTTGAAGCCCATCTAATAAATTATGTGTTTTCTATAGTAAAAAGAAAAAGAAAAAAGTTGGCTTTGGAGATGGAAATAAGAAATCAGTGAGTGAGGGAAGAGGTAAGAAATCAGGCTCTGGGAATTCTGGGAAAGGTGGAAACCAATGGTGCTGTATTAAATGTGGCGACTTGTGCACACATGTAAACACCTTTGCATCCTCCACCCATTTTATGAAGTGTGAAAAGTGTCATCATTTTTTTGTTATACCATCTGAAGCAAACTCAAAGAAAAGCATAAAGAACCTCAATCAGCAGCAAAAGCTGTAAAGATGGCATTCCAAAAGAAACCCACCTCCTCTCCCCAAGAAGATTTATACCTACCTCGATAAGTATGTTGTTGGCCAGTCATTTGCTAAGAAGGAACTTTCAGTGTCTGTGTACAATCATGATAAGAGAAGATATAATAATAGTCAAGCTAATCTGAGACAAGAAGTAAAAGTGGAGAAACAAACATCATTAACACCAAGAGGGTCAGAAATAAGAAGACAGGAGGATGAGTACAGGTTTACAAAATTGCTTCAGGTTGCTGGAATTAGTCCACATGGTAATGCTTTAGAAGCATCAATGCAGCAACAGGTAATTCAACAAATACCTCAGGAAAAATGAGGAGGTGAAGTATTAGGGTTTTCTCATGATGAGCTAAAACATGAAAAAGTAATATATTGCTGCTTGGTCCAATTGGGTCAGGTAAAACCTTGGTGACACAAATTTTAGCTAAATACCTTGATGTTATTTTGCTATCTGTGGTTGCACAACCTTGACTCAAGCTGGATATGTAGGTGAAGATATGGAATCTGTGATTGCCAAACTGCTTCCAGATGAAGTAGATAAGATTGGCCGTGTGCCAGGTATTCAACAGTTACAAGAAGTCACTGAGCAAGCACAAAGAAGAATCTGAAATCCTGAACAGAAAAGTAACAGAGCTCATGGGAATTAAGGACACAATAGGTGAGATCAGAAACAGATGTGAGACATACAACAGCACAGTCAAAATGACAGAAGAAAGAATAAGGGATAATGAAGACAAAACACCTAATAAGGAAAAGAGAAAAGAACAGAGAGATAAAAGAATGCAAAACATTGAACAAGGCCTCAGAGAAGTGAATGACAACACAAAACACAACAACATACGTGTCAAGGGAGTTCCAGAAGGAGAAGAGAAGGGAAAGGGGGAAGAAAGAGTATTTGAGGAAATAATAGCTGAAAATGTCCCCCCTCTCACAGAAGAAATGAACTTACATGTCCAAGAAGCACACTGCACCCCAATCAGAATAAATCCAAATAAACCTACTAAAAGACACATACTACTCAGAACATCATATGTCAAAGATAAAGACAAAATTCTGAGAGCATCAAGGGAGGAGCAAACCATCAGTACAAGGGATGTCCAGTAAGACAACGCAGATTTCTCCAGAAACCATGCAGGCGGGAAGACAGTGGTATGAGACAATTAGGAAACTGAAAGAGAAAAACTGCCACCCGAGAATTTTTTATCCAGTAAAACTATCCTTTAAATATGCAAGTGAGTATAAAATATTCATAAACAACAGAAACCAAAAGAGTTTGTAAAAAATAATCGACCTTTTCAGGAAATATTAAAGGAAGCCTTAGAACCTGAAAAAAAGACAGGAGAGACTGGCTTGGAGGAGAGAATAAAAAATAATGTCAGAAAGGATAAATAAAACAGTAAAAAGACAAACAAAAATAACATATGACATATGAAAACCAAAGAATAAAATGGAGGAAGTAAACAGTGCATTTACAGTAATATCATTCAATGTGAATGGATTAAACTCCCCAAGCAACAGATACAGGCTGATAGAATGGATTAAAAAAATCAGCCATCCATATGCTGCTTACAAGAAACTCACCTTAGAACCAGGGATACAAACCGACTGAAAGTGAAAGGTTGGGGAAACATACTCCACGTGAATAGTAACCAGAAAAGAGCAGGGGGATCTAAACTAATATCAGACAAAAAGCTATAAGAGATACAGAAGGCCTTTATATATTAATAAAAGGGACAATCCACCAGGAAGATATAACAGTCATAAATATCTATGCATCTAACCAGGGTACCCCAAAATACATGAGACAAACTCTGGCAAAACTGAAGGGAGAAATAGACATCTCTACAATAATCGTTGGAGACGCCAACACCCCAAACACATCATTAGATTGAACAACTAGACAGAAGATCAACGAGGAAACAGAGGACGTGAACACAATGATAAATGATTTAGACCTAACAAACATATAAAGAACACTGCATCCAAACTCAGTGGGTTATACATGCTTATCAAGTGCCCATGCATCTTTCTCCAGGATAGACCACATGTTAACTCACAATGCAGCTCTCAATAAATATAAAAAGACTGAAATTATACAAAGCATCTTCTCAGATCATAATGGAATGAAACTGGAAATCAATAGTAGACAGGGAAAAAGAATATTTGCAAATGTGTGGAGGCTGAACAACACACTTCTAAATAACCAATGGGTCAAAGAAGAAATTGCAAGTGAAATCAGTAAATATATTGAGACAAATGAAAACAAGAACACAATGTATCAAAATGTATGGGATACAGGGAAGGCAGTCTTGACAAGGAAATTTGTATCCCTAAATGCCTATATTAAAAAAGAAGAAAGAGTTAAACTCAAAGATTTAACAGCACAACTAGAGAAACTAGAAAAAGTGCAGTAAACCAATCCCAAAGCAAGCAGAAGGAAAGAAATAATAAAGATTAGAGCAGAAATAAATGAAATTGAGGAAAAAAAAACAATAGAGAAAACCAACAAAACCAAAAGCTGGTTCTTTGAGAGGATCAATAAAATTTACAAACCCCTAGCCAGACTAACAAAGAAAAAAAGAGAGAAGGTGCAAAAAAAAAATAATAATAATAAAATAAAATAAAATAAATACAATCAGAAATGAAAGGGGGGAAGTTACAAATGACTCCACAGAAATAAAAAGAATCATAAGACGATATTATGAGAAACTGAATGCCAACAAAATAGACAACCTAGATTAAATGGACAAATTCCTAGAAATGCACAACGAACCCACACTGATGCTACAAGAAATACAAGAACATAAGAAACCAATCACATTTAAGAAGGTTGAATCCATCATCAAAAATCTCCCAGCAAAGACATGTCCAAGACCAGATGGCTTCACAGGTAAATTCTACCAAGCATTTCAAAAACAATTAATACCAATTCTGTTTAAACACTTCCAAAAAATTGAATAGGAGGGAAAATTACCCAACACATTTTCTGAAGCCGACATCACCCTAATACCAAGGCCAGATAAAGATACTACAAGAAAAGAAAATTATGGACCAATCTCTCTAATGAACATCAATGCAAAAATTCTCAACAAAATACTTGAAAATCAAATGCAACAGCATATCAAAAGACTTATACATCATGACCAAGTGGGATTTATTCCTGGTATGCAAGGCTATTTCAACATAAGTAAACCAATCATCATAATACATCACATTAACAAATTGAATGAAAAAAAAAACAAATGAAAATCTCAATCAATGCAGAAAAGGCATTCGACAAAATCCAGCATTCTTTTTTTTAAAAACATCTCAAAAGATAGGACTAGAAGGAAAATTCCTCAATATGATAAAAGGTATATATGAAAATCCCACAGCCAACATCATACTCATGGGGAAAGGTTGAAAACTTTACCTCTAAGATATGTAACAAGACAAGGATGCGCACTGTTATTCAATGTTGTACCAGAAGTTCTAGGTAGGGCAATCAGACAAGAAAAAAAAAAAAATTAAAGGCATCCAAATATGAGAAGAGGAAGTAAAACTCTCACTGTTTGCAAATGACATAATCCTCTACTTAGAAAATCCTGAAATATCCACGACAAAGCTACTTGAGCTAATAAAATGAGTTCAGCAAAGTGCAGGATACAAGATCAACACGCAAAAATCAGTAATGTTTTTGTACACGACTATTGAACAATCTGAGGTGGAAATCAGGGGGAAATTCTATTTTCAACAGAAAGAAAAGTCTCAAATACCTAGGAACTAATTTAAACAAAGAAGTACAAGATCTATATGCAGAAAACTACAAAACAATGCTAAAAGAAATTTTTAAAGATCTAAACAAATGGAAAGACATTCTGTGTTCATGGATTGGAAGAATAAATATCCTGAAGATGTCAATCTTATCCAATGTGATTTATAGATTCAATGCAATACCAATCAAAATCCCAATAGCTTACTATACAGAGTTAGAGAAGGCAATTGCCAAATTCATTTGGAGGGGTAAGCACACCCAAAATAGCCAAAAGCATTCTAAAAAAGAAGAGCAATGTGGGAGGAATTTCACTGCCTGACCTTGAAACACATTACAAAGCTACAGTGGTCAAAACAGCATGGTACTGGCATAAAGACAGATGCATTGATCAGTGGAGTAGGATTGAGAACCCAGAAATAAACCCTCACCTAAAGAGTCACCTGGTTTTTGACAAATCTACAAAGTTCATGTAGGTGGACAGGAGAAAAAAGTTTCTTCAACAAATGGTGCTGGGACAACTGGATATCTATAACCAAAAGAATGAAAGAGGACCTCTGTCTCACTCCCTATGCAAGAATCAACTCAAAATGGGTCAAAGACCTAAATATAAAAGCTGGGACCATAAAACTACTAGAAGAAAATGTAGGGAAACTTCTTCAATACCTTGTAGTATGTGGTGGTTTCTTGGACCTTACACCCAAAGCACGTGCAACAAGAGAAAAAATATATAAATGGGACCTCCTCAAAATTAAACACTTTTGCACCTCACAGGACTTTTTCAAAAGGGTGAAAAGGCAGCCAACTCAATGGGAAAATATATTTGGAAATCGCATATGCGATAAGGGTTTACTATCCAGGATATAAAAAGAGATGTTACAACTCAACAATAAAAAGATAAATGACCCAATTTAAAAGATGGGCAAAGGAATTCAATAGACATTTGTCCAAAGAAGAAATACAAATGGCAAAAAAACACATGAAAAAAATGCAGAACATCACTAATGATTAGGGAAATGCAAATCAAAACTACAATGAGACATCATTTCACACCTATCAGAATGGCCGCTATTAAATAAACAGAGAATAAAAAGTGTTGGAGAGGGTGTGGAGAGACAGGAACACTTATTCACTGTTGGTGGGACTGCAGAATGGTACACCCACTGTGGAGGGCTGTTTGGCAGTTCCTGAGGAAATTAAATATATACTTGCCATATAACCCTCCAATACAATAACAGGGTATATACCCAGAAGAACTGAGAGCAGTGACACAATCAGACATCTGCACACCGATGTTCATAGCAACATATTCACGATTGCCAAATGCTGGACCCAGGTATCCATCTACAGATGAATTGATAAACAGACTGTAGTCTATTCACAATGGAATATTATGCAGCTGTAAGAAGAAATGAAGTCATAAATCATATAACAACATGGATGACCCTGGAGGACATTATGTTGAGTGAAGCAAGCCAGGCAGATAAGGACAAATACTGTACAATTGCATTACTATGAACCAAATATATTGTGTAACATATTGTATGATTAAAAAAAAAATACAGATATCCAGTAAATTTGAGAAATGTATGATTTTATTCAATTGTTTTCTTTTTAGTTTTTAATTGTTTATATTTTCAATAATTAAGAGTACAAGAAAAGTAAAAACAGAGAGAAAAAGAAATATTGTGGAACATGAGCAGTTTGAAAGAAACTTAAGAGATATGATAACAAAATACAACGACTAATTCTGCACTATATCCTTTTGCCAGAAAGGACATTACTGGAACAATCAGTGAAACGTGAATGATATCAAAGCACCACAGGTTAGTAATGCAGTTGATAATATTCCCTTCCAGATACTGAGTACATTGTAGTCATGTATAAGAATGTCCTTATTTGTATAATATAGACATTCTCAAAATACTCTCAAATGAGTCTGGATAAAATGAAGCCCCTACTGTAACTGCAACTTTTATGTAAATCACACTTTGTTTCTAAATATGAAGAATTAAAAAGATATAAAAAATGAAAATAGCATGACTTTTATTAAATTAACTATTGCTATCCTCAATGAACAAAACAAAGAAGGGACAGATGGGGAAGTACGTTAGTGCTTCTTTAATTCTACTCAAAAACCTAATCAACTCTGCCTGTTACATAAATCTCTATTTCCAGTATTGAGCCATTGAAGGGTAAAAAGTGTACATCTATTGCCACCTACTGTTCATAGAGGAGACATGTTTAGAGTAATAGTAAACATTGTTACAATGTTCTACACGCAAGCATTCCTTAAATGGGGACCAGGGTTTTGAGCATATCATAAGATTTTCAGCAGTTTTCTTAAAGATATGTACTGGTCAAACTTCTTTCCTTGACAAGATGTCTTTTATCATACAATTTAACCCATTTAAGTATCATTTGATTCATAAAGTATCCGTTGCTCTCTCAGAATACTGATAGATTGCAAAATAGAGGTTGGATGTGGGATCTTAAGGAAGCTAAGACACATTATTGGCTGTCAGTTGGAAAATTAGTCCATGAAAACAGATACAATTCTAAATCACTGGCAATATGCCCCTTTATCAATCCAATTTAAAGGAATGTTAAACAAGACTTTATATTTGATTTGCATTTAGTACAGAAGGATTTGCATTTAGTCCCACCAGGCCTGCAGGCTCTGGATAAATAATTCTGGACTATATTCTAATATTAAAGAAATGACACTGGATGGTTTTGAGCAGTAGAATGTAGACTTCTAGGATTTGCTGGCTGCTATGTGAAGAATGAATTATAGGGAAGCAAGAACAGAAGTTGAAAGGCCATTTAGGGGGCTTTGGAGAAATGCAGATGGGAGAAGAAAAGGGATGTGGGTTAGGATGGCAGCTATGCAGTGATGAGTTTTATTTTGGGCCAGAACTAGAAATGTAGTGGGGCAGAGCACTAGTAAACACCCATTGATTGCAAAAGACAAAAACCCAATGCAACTACTTAAGCAAATTAATTAACTAGATGGAAATTAAAATTTAAAAACTTTTTGAATTTTTGGCTTGCCTAACCAGAAAACACAGATCATGCATTGCTAAATTCAGAGTTTTAGTGTCATCAGGGCTCTGCCTCTTTCCAGCTCTCAGCTCTTTCCTTCCTTTTCATATTCATTCTACAGCTATCTTACTACATTGCAGAGGACAAGGTGCCACCATTGTGTCCAAGGAAGAGGAAAATTATTCACATGGTTCATTTAGTGAGTCTTAATAGACTCTGGCCACTGAGCCCCTTTTGAATCTCAGAGGGGATCCTAAGACCAGACCGGCACTGAAGCGGAGGTGGGGAGAGCAGAGGGGGAATCTGATCAGGCAGGCTATCACACCCAGCTCTCCTGGGAGAAAGAGGAACTAAGGTAGAGAAGGGGTGGAGACAGGCACCTCAACAGCAAGGCTTGGCAAACTGTTAGAAGCCAAACTTTCTATGGTGAGAAGGGGCATGTGGATACACATAAACAGGGGAATTCAAATGGCCACGTGTGAATGCCGAGTACAAGTCACATTGTAAAAAAAGATCACAGCTGGTGCTACACTTTCACCTCAGGCTATTCTTTATGATAATTGTTTAGACTGGCTAAATACTGAAGGAGAACACTCACCCAGCCACATCTGCAAAGACTGGGAAAGTGTTTTTTCCTTTTGTTGTTGTTATTAGCTCCAGGCATTCAAGGAATTCTCTCACATAACAGAAGCTGCATTAAAGCTAAAGGAACAGATAAGTCAGTGACTAAATTCCAGAGATAACACTTTAAAATATTAAATACCCAGTGTATAACAAAATATTATAAGACACACAAAACAGTTATTGATGGGCCATTCAAATAAACTTCAAAAGGGAATCCTAGAATTTGGATATGCCAGAGAAAGACTTTACATAAAACTTTTAAAAATATGATTAAATGCTAAAGGATAATAGGGAAAAAGAAAAAAAAAGAAGTTAGAAAAATTGTATATGAACAAGATGAGATACTTTCCTTTATTAGAGGTTGAAGGGTTCATGGAAAAATCATGCATAATACACAGAATTCCTATATACCATCCTATTAACACTTTGTATTGGTGAGGAACATTACAATGGATGACAGCACATTTTAATATTTGTATTATTAACTATAGTCTATGACTTACCATTGTGTAAATTTCACGGGTTTTTTTTTTTAATTTTCATTTGGTTCTCTTATATACAATCTAACATGTCCTCCTTAAGCACACTGAAATCTATTTTTCAGTGCTCCTAATCATATTCACAACGTTGTGCTATCATCACTATCATCAATTACCAAAAACATTTCCATCATTCCATATAGAACTCTGTACATTTTAAACCTTAATTTCTCATTCCCTATGAAAATCCCCTGGTAATGAAAACTCTAGATTCTGACTCTATTAGTAGGGTTATTCTAATTATTTCAAAAATTGAGATAATATAATATTTCTCCTTTTCTGTCTAGCTTGTTTCAGTGAACATTCTTTTTTATGGCTGAAAAATATTCCATTGTATTTCCTACCACATTTTATTTATCTGTTCATGGACACTTAGTTATCTGTTCATGGACACATGTTGCATCCTTCTTTTGGCAATTGTAAATAATGCAGCTATGAACATCAGTGTAAATATTTGTTCAAGTCCTGGCTATCAATTCTTTGGGGTATATACCTAGTAGTGGGGTTGCTGAAGATGACAGGGCCACATGGGGAATTCAATCACTTTCAGAAGGAGAGACACCCCCCGACCTAGGAATACTTGGATTAAGGGGCAACAAGTGCCTCCATAGGAAATCCATGTAATTTTAAGACTTTGCCTGTCCAAACTGATTTCTCCTGAGATCCAGGTCTGTTAGTTCATATTTCAGATGCAGCCCTACCAAAGTCCTCTGCCCCTGCCTGCCTTGACAAAATACCAAAAAGTTGGAAAATGCAGGAGAGGGAGATCTTTCTTTTATTTTAAAAGTTTTTATTCTTTCCTTTTAAAGTACATTAAGCTCTCTCGGCCCAGAGGGGCTCACACCACGTCTTGGAGTGTATTTCCATCTTTCACTCCTGTTTCTCAGCAAGCACTGTTCTTTCCCCTATTTCACAAATAAATTCTTTTTAGTGGCCTACCTAAACTGGCATGTTCATAAATTGTTATATGCATCATAAACAAGAACCTAGAGGAATCCAAAGTTTTCCCATCTTCATTTGGCAAGCCAGCCAGGAGAAATATAAGTGAGTGGTCTTCCCAGACCCCCACTGGAAACTGCTATTAAAGTTAAAGGAATTCCCAGCTGGGTACACTTAGACTGAGTGAAGTCAGCTGCCCAAGGAAGTGCCAGCTCACCAAAAGCACCTGATGGGATGTACGAGTGCCAGTCATTGGAGAGCCTGAAACACCTCTTCAAGAGACAAAGCTAAGTAGTAATCAACACATTCCAAAACAAGATATTAGTCACAGGGGCATCTCAGCAAGTTCCAAACACAGTGTCAGACCCACTTCCCTCAAGCTGAATAGAATAGTCAGAGAGGTTTATGCCCTGTCAGGCAGGGCCTACTGCCCTAACCAGCAGGAAGAAACTGCAGAAGAATGATCATCGCCCCTCAGCACCCCCCTTTAGAATAAGGCATGAACTCTTTGAGGGGGAAGTTAAGGCAGGTTAGTACAGGATAATGGAGGAGAAGATGACCCACAGCATGGCTGACAGACAACATGGCTGGCAGAATGCATGGCCAGTAGACAACAAGGCTGCAAGACCTTGCTGGGACCTTGAGTTTAACTTTTGAGGTCCCAGTTTCTCTTTCCAGGACTTCCCCTTGGCCACAGATACCCCAAAAAGGCCTCACCATTGGCCCACTCCATAGGTGGAGTAACCAATAAACACTGGGGCCCATTCCCTTACCATTAACAAGGGGGTGGAATAATTAGCAGTTTAAAAAATAATCACATGAGTCAGTGCCCACTCTCTCAGCCTACAGGGGCCCACACCAATTTTGGTGTGTGTTTCCATCTTTCTCTCCTATTTCTCAGTGAGCTCTGTTCTTTCCCCCATTTCCCAAATAAATTCTTATTATTGGCCTAACTAAAAAAAAATTAAAAGTAATTAAAAAATAAGGTATATTAAAATTTGAAAATCTATTAAAACTTTATTTTTAGAAATAACTGTTTTAAGAAAAATATATAGTTACATAGTCACAATCTTGTTATAATATTAATTTGTAATGCTATTCTATAATGAGAAAATATTTTAATCAAACAGACAAGCAAACATTAAAGACAGCTCTTACAGATATTTAAAATTCAACAGAAGAAGAACAAAACTTAAAGAAAAAAGTTCTAAGATAGAACTCTACAAATACTGACCCTGTAGAAATAAGAGTGATCATAAAAGGATATTATGAACTGTTTGCAAAAAAACTAGAAAATGTAGATGTGATGGACAAATTTCAGGAAGCACATGAACCACACACACTTACTTTAGAAGAAATAGAAGACCTCAACAAACCAATCACAAGAGACTTAAACAGTCATCAAAAACCTCCCAAAGATGAAAAGACCAGGACTAGATGGTGAATTCTATCAATCATTCAAAGATGAAGAAATAATGATTTTGCTCAAGCTCTTCCAAAAAAAATTGAACAGGAAAGAATACTACTAAGCTCATTCTATAAAGCCAACATCACCCTAATACCAAAACCAGATAAAGATACTATGGAAAAAGAAATTATAGACCAATATCTCTAATGAATATAGATGCAAAAATCCTCAACAAAATTGTGTGCAAACAGAATTGAAAAGCACATTAAAAGAATTATACAACATAATCAAGTGCGTTTTCTCCCAGGTATGCAAGGGTGGTTCAAGACAAGAAAAGCAATTAATGTTATAAACCACATTGATAAATTCAAGAAAAAAAATTACATGATTCTCTTGATTGATGCAGAAAAGGCATTTCACAAAATACAGCACACTTTCTTGATAACAACACTCAAACAGAAAGGAATAGAGGAAGTGTTCTCAATATGGTGAGGTGCATACATGAAAAACCTACAGCTAGCATTGTACTCAAAAGTGAAAGACTGAAAAGTTTCCTGCTGAGATCAGGAAGAATACAAGGATGCCCACTGACACCATTATTATTGTGCTAAAAGTTCTAGCTTGAGCAATTACACTAGACAAAGAAAGAAAAGGCACCCAAATAAGAAAGGAA
>JAQZBX010042762.1:0-21902 GCA_029593785.1 Cabassous unicinctus
ACTCTATTTCTGCTAGTATTGTGAAATTTTATTTGCTGCAGGTTTGTAATGATTTATAAAATCAGAAAATATGAGTATGCCAACTTTGTTTTGTTGTAAAGATGGTTTTGGGTATTTGAGGTCTCTTACACTTTCATAGGCATTTAATGATTGGCTTTTCCATTTCTGTGAAAAATTCTGTTGGAATTTTTATTGGAATTGTCCTGAATCTGTATATCACTTTGTATAAAATTGCACCATAAAATTATTGTCTTCCAACACATGAACAAGGAAAGTCCTTACATTTATATAGATCTCTATTATTTCAGCAATATTTTGTAGTTTTCCATGTACAAGTTCTTTACATCTTTGGTTATATTTAAATAACCAAGGTTATTTTATTCTTTGAATTGCATTTAAATGGATTTTTTCTTAATTTGATTTTCAGAATATTTATTAGTGTATAAAAACACCACTTATTTTTGCATGTAGATATTGATCCTGCCACTTTGCAGGATTGGTGTTTTAGATCTAGTAGCTTTACTTGTAAATTTTAAAGAAATCTCTATGGAGATTCAATTTTTTTCTTGCCTTATTGCCATAGCTAGTTATTCTAATACAGTGTTAAATAGCAGTAGTGACATTAGGCTACCATGTATTGTCCCAGATCTTAGAGAGAAAGTTTTCTAAGTTTCACCATTAAATATAATGTTAACTGACAGTTTTTCATATAAGCCTTTCATCACGGTAAAGATACTTCCCTCTGATTTTCTGACTATTTTTATCAGGGAGTTGTGTTGACATTTTTTCAATTCATTTTGTGTTTGAATTCAGATGATTGTGTTTATTAATTTCCTTTATTACGCTTACATTGTGTATTACATTAATTTATTTTCTTATGATAAACAATGCTTACAGAGTAGGATAAAACCTACTTCCTCATTTTGTGTTATTATTTTAATGTACTCTTATATTCAAGTTGCTAGTATTTAGTTGAGGACTTTTGCATCTAAATTAATGAGGAATAATGTTCTGATATTTTCCTTCTATCAAGATATTTTTTTCTGGATGAAGAAAGGATCAGAGTTTTTATAAAAGCTTTAAAAGCCATAAACATTATATCACAAATATAGGAGATTCCCATATATCCCACCCCTCCTCCTCCC
This sequence comes from Cabassous unicinctus, assembly GCA_029593785.1. NCBI lineage: Eukaryota > Metazoa > Chordata > Mammalia > Cingulata > Chlamyphoridae > Cabassous > Cabassous unicinctus. The sequence continues at coordinate 1,146 of JAQZBX010042762.1, forward strand.
ATACTTTTCCACATTTAAAACAACTTTCATTATTGAGGTACATTTGTTAGAATTGATGAACACAAAGTGAAGCATTATATAGCCAAGGACTATAGTTTAAGTTGTAAGTGACACTTTGCACCACACAATTTCATATGTTTAGACAAAATGTATAATGTCTTGTATCTGTCACTGCAATGTCATCAAGACAATTCCAATGTCCCAAAAATGCCCCCATTGAGAAAATGGAAGAAAACATCACTGTACATACAAGCTTACAGATTTTACAATGATGAAAGACAAAATGTCAAAAATATTTTTTATTATTTTTATTCCCAATTTTTAAATTTTTTATTAATACTTTATTTTATTTCTTATTTTTAAAACTATCATTAATACATTTTCTTATTAATTGTATTTGGCTATTTTAAGGGCTTCATTTTTGAGGAAGTTTTGGATCACAGAAGGGTTACAACTGTGGCAGGCAAGGAACTTTTGTGTGGGGTTTCAGGGATGAGGGATATATTGTAGGAAGTTCATCTAGGCATACATATAAAGCATATAAATGTGTTCAAATTTTCATGAAGCATTGTGATGGTGGAGATTCACAAAATAACTGAAAGAATATTGAATTCCCATCTGGGGAGCTCTGCTACCTTCTCTAATGAAACAATAAGACTCCCCCAAGTACAGAGGCAATGGCTAGTGAACGAGGATGGTCTATTGATAGGCCCTTGATATTGATGACTGTGCTTATGAAACTTTACTCTTGAAATTGAAACGTAAGCTAGCATTTTAGTGTGCCTAAGCATTGCCTCCTGAGAGCCTCCTTGTTGCTCAAATGTGGCCTCTCTATAAGCCAAACTCAGTATATAAATGCAATAGCTTCCCCCCAGCATGGGAACTGCCTCCCAGAGATAAGCCTTCCTGGTATGAGTTTATACGGCTAAGAGGCTTTAAAGTGAATCAGGAGATCATTCCAGAGGTTATGCTTATGCATGTCTTAGCAGGATATCATTGACTGCCAAATTAGATTCTACCCCAAATATTGGGGTTCCTGAGGATTCTGTCAACACCCTGGCACTATGGCCAGAGCAGAAAGCTCATGAGTTTGGTACCTTGCCAGTGGGCCCTCCTTTGAAATTAATGCCCTTGAGAGTGACTGAGTTGGACTCAGTTGTGGTTTCCCTACACAGGGCTCTTCTTTACTTTTATTTGAACCTATAATTAGTGTGAGAGTTGGTAGGTATACATTCAAGAGACTTGAATTTTTGGGCTGTCCATGTGCCAGCTGGGCCCTGAGCCTCAACAGAGTTACAATACCTATTCTCCAGTTCATTGAACTCACCCAGGACAACTAACAAGGACAGGATGATGGACAGCCACCATACCAAGGAACCAAGAGAGTCTACAACTGCAAGCAAGAGATTCCCATCCATCAGCCATATGGGACTGAAGACCCCTCTCAATTAGAGATGGAGTGGACATCACCATCCCAGAATTCATGAGATAGGGGAATGAACTGTGGACTAGAGTAGACTTATTGGTATTCTTTTATAGACATTGTGATTCTAGCAATGGAAGAACTTACCTCATTGATGTGGAGGCAGTGGGAACTGCGGTTTCTGTTAGTCAGGGAGAGGGAAAACAGGTGTAATACAGGAGCATTTTTGGGACTTGGGAATTGTCCTTAGTGATATTGCAATGATGGATACAGGCCATTATATATTTTGCAATAACTTACACAATTGTGTGGGAGAGAGTGTAAACTACTATATAAACTTTAATCCATGCTTAGTGGCAATGCACCAAAATGTGTTCATCTATTGCAATGAATGTACCACACTAATGAAGGGTGTTATTAATGTGGGTAAATGTGGACAGTGTGAGAAGTGGGACATATTGGAATCCACTATATTTTTTATGTAACTGTTATGTAATTTAAATATCTTTCAAAAACATTTAAAATATAAAAAATGATCCCAGGATGTTGCAACTCTTCTGTCACTCTCCCCTCAGAAACTATGGTGGTCAGTGCCATTATTTCAATGATAAAAGTCTTCCATTGATAGAATAACCATAAGTCTACTTTAGTCCACCCTTATGTTTGTCCATTCTTCATTCTTGAGGACTTTGGAATTGTGGTGCCTACCTTGTCTCTGATTGAGAGATGGTTAGATCCCATGTGGCAGATGGAACTGTACTACTTGCAGTTGCATACACCCTCCACTTCCTGGGATAGTCATTGTCCATCATCATCCTTTTGTTAGTTGTCCTCAGTGAGTCCAAGGAAATGGTGAGTAGGTGTTCTAACTCTGCTGAGATTCAGGCCTCAAGTGACATATGAACAGACCAGAGATTTACATCTTTGGGACGTATATTTAATAACTATATTTCTAAGTATAAGTATACTGCTAATTAAAAAGGGCAGAAGAGCCATGTGTAGGGAAATTATAAATGAGTCTAACTCTGGTACATTGGGGGACATTCATTCTAAAGCAAGGCCCACACAACAAGGTGCTAAATTCCTGAGATTTTCTGCCCTGCCTATGGTGTCTAGATGTCTCTAGAGCCTTCAGTAACTCTGTTGTTTCAGGCACTGTTTACTGTGGCAGTCAATGAGATCCTGCTGAGACATGCATAAACATAACCTCTGGAATAATCTCCTGATTCATTTTGAAGTTTCTTAGCCATAAAAACTCACTTTTATTTAACATTTCTCCTTTTTGGCCAAGGTCTTTTTCAGATTCATTGCAAGTCAGTGCTTGGTAAAAATCCCTTGGTGGCAAGAAAGCTTAACCCCAGGAATCATGTTGCAAGCTGGTGCAAGGTAATGTGTTTATATGCTGAGTTTGGCTTAGAGAGGCCAAATTTGAGCATCAAGAAGGCTTTCAGGAAGTAAATCTTATGCAATATATATAGTACTAGGTTTTTTCTATTTCACTAGGAAAGGTTCATAAGTACAACCATCAATAATAAGAGCCTGGCATAATGGTTTGACCACCTTCACTAGGCATTGCCATGTACTCAGGGGATTCTTGTTGCACTATTAGAGAATGTAGCAGGCCATATACAGAACATTACAAAAAAATACAGCAGGAAATACATTCTTCTCAGACACACATGGCTCATTATCCAGGATATAACACATGCTAGGTCACAGAACAACACTCAATTAATTCAGAAAGATTGATATTATACAAAGTAATTTTTCTGATCACAATGGAATGAAGCTGGAAATCAGTAAGGGGCAGAGAACCAAAATAGGCACAAAGATATGGAAGTTAATACACTCTTAGACAATCAGTGGGTCAAGGAGGAAACTGCAAAAGAAATCAGTAAATACATTGAAATGAATGAAATGAGAACACAATGTATCAAAACATATGGGATGCCACAAACCAGTGCTGAAAGGGAAATTTAGAGCCATAGATGCTTATATTTAAAAAAGAGTTAAAATCAAAGACCTAACTGCACACAAAGTGAAACTAGAAAAAGAACAACAAACTTATCCCAAAGGAAGCAGAAGGATGGAAGTAACAACGATTAAAGAAGAATTAACTAAAATTGAGAATTAAAAAAAAAAACACTAGAAAAAAATAACAAAATGAAAAGCTGGTTCTTTAAGAAGAATAATGGAATTAACAAATCCTGAGCTAGAATAACAAAGAAAAAAGGAGAGAAGATGCAAATACATAAAACACATAAAATGAAAATTGATCCCACAAAAATAGAGTATCATTAGAGAATACTTTGAAAAATTGTATGCCAAAAAGACGGATAACTTAGATGAAATGGACAAATTTCTAGAAACACACAAGAAGCCTACATTGATGAAATAAACTGATGAACTAAATTGACCAATTAGAAGAAGTGGATTTGAATTAGTCATCAGAAACCTCCTATTAGTATCTCTTGTAAATCTCATCTTTTGGTAACATATTCTGTCAGTTTTTGTTACTAAAGGGGGTGCTAAGCCGGAAAGGAAAAAACAAGGGTCAAAGATTTGGAGAAGCATTTAGAAATGAAGATTATTATGAAGGGTAAACTAAAGGATAAGAAGAGAGACAATGGAATACTATAAGAGCAGGGAACAGAAGGACAAAATGGAGGAAGTAATGCATTTACAGTAATAAAACTGAATATTAATGGATTGAACTCCCCAATCAAAAGACATAGATTGATAGAATGGGTAAAACAATATGAGCCATCTATATATTGTCTTCAAGAGACCCACCTCAATCATGAGGACACAACCAAGTTAAAAGTAAAAGGTTGGAAAAAGTTATTCCATGCAAATAGTAACCAAAAAAGAGCTGGAGTGGACCAGATAAATGTAAAATAATGATATTATAATATATGAACAATAATAAATCAGTGCAACTAGGAAATTATTCCTGTGATCAGTATTCTGTAAGTTTCTGCATACAAAATAAACACTGGTTTTTAATTGAGGAGGACTGGGGAAGAGATATATTTTTGGATAACTCATTTTTTTTAACCTTCCTTATGCATACTCATTAATTAACATGATTGATCTGGATCAATAATGATTTAATGTGACTACTCTTAAAAAAGATTTTGAGTTTTTCTGCTTCTTAAAATTATGAGTTGGCATTTTGTTTTCTGCTGTAATTCATTCCAATAAGTTGAAAAGAATTCCCAAAGAGGAATTTGATTATCCAGACAGAATTATGACCTAAATGAAAATAAAATAACTAAACCAATAATTTATTTCATTATTAGAGATGATTATGTCCAATAGTTAGAACTGCAATATAAAAATTAGGATTATGTTATGATTAATTTCTATTATATTAGAATTATTATTTACATTTATAAATATTTGTTGCTATACTATTTCTTCTAATTGATGATATTAAATCTAACCTGGCCTTACACTGCTTTTTAAAATTTATAATTTTTTCTATTTTTTAAATTTATTTTACAATTTTACAATAAAGGCTTTTTAACAGCTAAAAAAATTGATTATACACTTTGGATAGGTCATATGGTATGTCAATATATCACAATAAAACTACTTAATAAACAAACAAATAATTGTGCAAGAATATTCAGAAATAGCAGCTTTGTACAGCAGGGAAAACAGAGAGATTGAGAGGGGAGAGATTTCCTTGTATTTTTGTATATTTTTTGTTTATTATTTTTATTGAAATAATGAAAATGCTTTAATAATTATTGAAGAGATAAATGAACAACTATGTGATTATACCAAATAACATTGATTTTACACTTTAGATAAATTGTATGCTTTATTAATATGAATCAATATAATTTATTAATTTTTAAAAATAGTGTGGGATGGGGGAAAAACACTCCAATAGAAGATATGGACTATACTTATTAGTAATATTTTGATGATGTTCTTGCATCATTTGTAACAAATTTATCAGAATAATTCAAGTTGTTGGTGGAGGGGTGATGTAGGGCACCTTTTATATTGCAGCTTTAACTATTGGACATAATAATTTCTTGTATGCATGTTTATTTTGTAAGTTCACAAATTTTGCTATATGCTTATTGTTTATATATGTTTGTATGTGAGTGATATACTGCAAAAAAATATTTTTTTAAAAAAACTCCCAAATAAGAAAAGCCCAGGACCAGATGACTTCACAGGTAATTTCTGCCAGTCATTCTGGAAAGAAATAACATCAATCCTGCTTAAACTCTTTTAAAAAAGTTGAAGTGAAGGGAACATTGTCTAACTTATTCCATCATGCCAACATCACTCTAACCTCAGAACCACATAAAGATGCCACAAGGAAGGAAAACTTCAGACCAATCTCTCTAATGAATCTGTATTCTAAAATCCTCAAAAAATATTTGCTAATAGTTTTCAGCAACACATCAAACAAATTATACACCATGACCTAGTGGATTTCCTCCCTGGTATGCAAGGATGGTTCAACATAAAATCAATCAATATAATACAGGATATTAAATGATCAAAAGAAAAACATCACATGATCATCTACATTGATGCAGAAAAAGCATTTGACAAAATACAGGATTTCTTCCTTTATGAAAACAGTTCAAAAGATACGAATAGAAAGAAACTAAAACATGATAAAAGGTATATATGAAAACCTAGAGCAAACATCATATTCAATGGTGAAATGCTAAAGAATTTCCCTCTAAGATCTGGAACAAGACAAGAATGCCCACTATCAATGCACTTGTTTAATATTGTATTATAAGTACTTGCCCAAGAACTAGGAAGAAAATGATATAAAAGGCATCCAAATTGGGAAGAAATAAGTAAAAATTTGACTACTTACAAATGACATGATCCTATACATAGAAAGCCATGAGATATCTGCAACAAAGCTTCTAGACCTCATAAACTAGTTCATTATACTGGCAGGAAATATGACAAACACGCAAAAATCAGTAGTATTTATGTACACCAATAATGAGCAATCTGTTCATGAAATCAAGAAAAAATTCCATTTCTTGATGAAAGTTAATGAAAAATGTCACGGAAATACACAACATTGTTAAAAAGGTTTCAAAGAAGAACTAAATAAATGGAAGAATATTCCATGTTTATGGATTGGGAGACTAAACATTATAAAGATGTCTGTGCTACCCATATTGATTTACAGATTTAATGTAATGCCAATAAAAATTAAAACAACATTTTAACTGAATTGGAAAAGTTAATTATGAAATTTATTTGGAATGGCAAGAGGCTCTGAATATCCAAAAATATAATGGGGGAAAAATGTAATTGGAGGAATCATGTTACCTGATATTAAAGCATACTAAAAAACTAGTCATCAAAACTACATGGTATTGGAACAAGGATAGACATACTGACCATTGGAACTCAACTGAGAGCTCTGATATAGATCTTCACATATACGGTCAACTGATATTCAACAAGGTCACCAAGCTCACTTTGCTATGACACTTGTACTAAATTTGGAACAAAAGAAGAGATGCAACCCTCATCGAAAAATATAAATAAGTTAAACACAGGCAGTTTTGAAGGCTTAGAATAAGTTGAAACAAGTATCAAATAAGGGCCTTAACACAAAACCAACCAACAGCAAAAACCTATGCAAGATTGAGAAGCTGACTATCACAACAAAATGATCAAAATAATCAGGTTCCTAGACACTGGCAAAAAAATTGCAAGACACAGTAAAATATGGCTCAGGGAAAGAAATGAATTTAAAAATTGGAGGAGACAAAAAATAATGTAAATATTCAAACAAATCTTTTATATCAAATCAAGGGTAAGAAGGAAAATGTGGCTAAAGAGATAAAGGAAAATAAGACAACACTGGGTGATAATAAAGAAGAAATTGAAACTCCACCGAAGTTCTGGACCCAGCAGGCACATGAATAGCCCAAAGACTCGAGTCCCTGGACATACACCTACAAACACCAGCACCAAGTATAGGTTTAAATAGAAGGGACAGATGAGCTATATGCAGAGAAGACATAATTGAGTACAACTCTGTCATTCTTAGGAGCACAAACTCCAAAGAAGGACCCACTGGCAAGACACCAAGCTCTGGAGATATCTGACTACACCATAGGATTTAGGTGACTCCAGAGCCATAAGAAGCCCCACCATTTGGGGTAGTATCCATTTTGGCCATTTATGAGATCCTGCTGAGATGTGCATAAGTGTTATCTCTGGAATGACCTTCCGACTCACTTTGAAGTCTCTTAGCCATATAAACCCATTTGTCTTTACCTTTTCCCCCTTTTATTTGAGGTCTTTTTTTCCCATAGCATTGCCAGTTGGTTCTTGGCAGCAATAAATTGGTGCCAGGGAGGCTCATCCCTGGGAGTCATGTCCCATGCTGGGGGAAGGTAATGCATTCCTATGCTGAGTAAGGCTCAGAAAGAGGCCATATTTGAGCAACAAAGAGACTCATAGGAGGCAACACTTAGGCACCCCATAACAGTAGGCTAAGTTTCACTTTCTAGAGCAAAGTCTCATAAGCCTAGTTATCAATATCAAGAGCCCATCAGTGTATCCTTCTCCTTTGCCAGTCATTGTCCCTGCACTTGGGGGACTGTTGTTGCTTTCTTAGAGAATGTGGCAGAGCCCTCCAGGATGGGAATTCAGTATTCTCTCAGTTATTGTGTGAGTCTCTACCCACTGTGACAGTGTGGACTAGAGTGGACTTAATGATATTCTACTATAGACATATTGTGATTCCAGCAATGGAAGAAATTACAACATTGATGTGGAGCCAGTGGCCACTGGAGGCTCTGGGGGAAGGGAGAGGGAAAAACAATTGTAATATGGGGGCTTTTTCAGAACTTGGGAATTGTCCTGGATGACATTGCAATGGCATATGTAGGCCATTTTATACCATCACACAACATGAAGAACTGTGTGGGAGAGAGTGTAGACTACAATGTGAACTATGGTCCATACTTAATGGCAAAACCCCAGGATGCGTTTATCAATTGCAATGGATGTGCCACACTAATGAAGGATATTCATGTGGGAGGGTATGGGAGGTGTGGAGAGTGGGGCATATGATAATCCCTATAACTTTTGTGTAACATTTATGAACTCTAAGTACCTTTTTAAAAATAATAATAATTTTAAAAAGGAAAAATAAATAAATTGGGTTACATACTGAAAAAAAGAAGAAATTGAAAATATGATAAAAGCATAAAAGAACTTAAGGGAATTAAAGATGCAATAGAAGGGGTTAAAATACAATAGTATCATTGAACAGCAAATTTAAACAGGCAGAAGAAAGAATCACCAACTAGAAGATAAGATATTCCACATCTTACAGATACAAGAAAATATGGAGAAAAGAATAAAATTATGAGCAGAGTCTCAGGGCATAAAATGACAGAATGAAGTTCACAAGCATATGCATCATGGGTGTCCCATAAAGAATAAAACAGGAAAAGGGGCAGAAAGAATATATAAGGAAATAAAGGCCCCAAATTTCTCAATTCTTATGAATGACATAAATACATATGTCAAAGAAGCAGAATGTACTCCAAACAGAATTAATCCTTCTATCCTTACTTTGTGACACCTACTAATCAGAATGTCAAATGACAAAGATAAAGAGAGAATCTTGAAATCATCAAGAGAAAAATAATTCGTCATATACAAGGGAACTGCAATAAGATTAAGTGCTGATTTTTCATAAGAAACCATGGTGGTGAGAAGGCAGTGGTACAATATATTTAAGATACTGAAAGAGAAAACTGCCATCTAAGAATGCTTTTTTTAGCAAAACTTTCCTTCAAAGATGAGGAAGAGTTTAAAATATTCACAAATAAACCGAAAATGAGAGAAATTTTCAACAAGAGACCTGTGGTAAAAGAAATACTAAAGGGAGTTCTGCAGGCAGAAAGGAAAAAATAAGGAGAGGCTTGGAGGAGAGTATAGAAATGAAGATTATAAGTAACTAGAAAGGTAAAAAGAGACAGAAAAAAAAAGAAATGACATACAAACTAAAGGTTAAAATGGTTAATGATATTACTGTAATATAATAACATTGAATATTAATGTTTTAAAATCACTAAACAAAAGACCCACATTTGCAGAATGGATGAAAATATATTATCCATCTGCTTTCTATGTACAAGAGATTCACCTTAGAACCAGCAACACAAAAAGGTTGAGAGTGAAAGATTGGGAAAATTATTTCATACCAGAAATGACAAAAAATTAGCTGAGCTAGATGTAACAATATTAGACAAAATAAAATTTAAATGGAAATCTTTGTAAGAGACAAAGAAAACACTGTATATTAATAAATTATTCAATCCACCAAGATGAAATAACAATCATAAAAGTTTATGCACCTAATCAGGGTGTCCAAAAATACATGAGGCATAATATGGTAAAATTGAAATGAGAAATAGACATCTCAACAATAATAGATAAAGGCATCAAAACACCATTATCTGCAATAGATAGAAAATTTGGACAGAGGATCAACAAGGACACAGAAATCCTGAATAATATGATAAATGAACTAAACATAGAAATACACAGAAAATTGCACCTGACAACAGCATGATATGAATACATCTCAAATGCTCATGGACCATTATCCAGGACAGACAAAATTTAGGGTCACAAAACAAGTCTCAAAAATTTTAAAAATTTTGAAATTTTTCTAAACAATTTCTCTGACCATAATGAATGAAGCTGGAAATCAATAACAGACACAAAATTGGATAATTCATGAATACACACAGGTTAAATAACATGCACTTAAACATTCAGTGGATCAAAGAAGAAGTTACAAGAGAAATCAGTAAATATCGTGAGACTAGAGAAAACAACAATATGACATATCAAAACTTATGGGATGCAGTGAAACCAGGGCTGAGAGGGAAATATATAGCCCTAATGCCTACATTTAAAAAGAAGGAAGAGCTAAAAAATAAAAATAAAAAAATAAAGGAATACCTGGGGAAACTAGAAAAAAGAACATCAAACTAATCTCATAGAAAGTAGAAATAAATAACAATGATTAGAGAAGAAATAATTGAAACTGAGAATACATATACATATACACAAAATTAACCAAACCAAAAGATAGTTCTTTATGAAGAACAATAATATTGACACCCTCTTAGACTGACAAATAAAAAAAAGAGAAAAGATACCTGCAAATAAAATTCCAATTTAGGGGGCATTACTATCAACCCCACAGAAATAATGAGGCTCATAAAAGGATATTATGGACAAATATATATCAACAAATTAGACAACATAGGTGAAATGGACAAATTCTTAGAAACACCAAAATCTAAACTGACTTAAAAAGAAATAGAAGACCTGAAAAACCAAGCACAAGTAAAGAGATTGAATCTGTCACCAAATACCTTCCAAATAAGAAAAGACCAGTACCATATGGCTTCACAAATTAATTCTTCATCATTCCAAGAAAAATTAAGGTAAATACTCCTCAAAGTCTTCCAAAAGCTAGAAGAGGAGGGAACACTATCTAATCATTTTATCAAGCCAACATCACCCTAATACCAAAGCCAGGTAAAGATACTACAAAAAATGAAAATTTCAGATGAATGAATCTAATGAAAAAAGTGCAAAACCTTCAATAAAATATTACAAATGAAATTTAACAGTACATTAAAAGAAGTATACAACATGATCAAGTGGCTTTTTCTCAGGTATGCAAAGTTGGCTGAACATAAAAAAATCAATTAATATAATACAACACATTTACAAATGGAAGTGCAAAACCACATGATCATCTTCATTGAGGCAGAAAATGCATTTGACAAAAGACTTGCATCCTTTCTTCATACAAACACTTTTAGAGAAAGGAATAGAAGGAAACTTTCTTTGCACAATAAAGGGCATAAATGAAAAACACACAACTAATATCATAATGAATGGTGAAAGACTGAAAGATTTTCCTCTAAGATGTGGAACAAGACAAGGATGGCCACTGTATTAGTCAGCCAAATGGGTGCTGATGCAAAATACCAGAAATCAGTTGGTTTTTACAAAGGGTATTTATTTGGGGTAGAAGCTTACATTTACCAGGCCATAAAGCATAAGTTACTTCCCTCACCAAAGTTTGTTGCCACATGTTGGAGCAAGATAGCTGTGGACTTCTGCAAGGGTTCAGGCTTCCTCTTCCTCTTAAGGTTCTGCGGTCCCAGCTTCTTCCAATATTAGCTGTAGGCTGGGATAAGACTCATCTCACTCCTGGGGCTCATTCCTATCTGAGCTCAGCTGCAGCTGTAGGCTATTAGGCTCATCTCTCTTCCCATGGCCTCTGCTATGTCTATGGAGCCATATTTATTCCTCTGTGTTCTTCTCCTGCATATTTACTTCCTGGGACTCCAGCTCAAAACTCTCATGTCCCTTCTCTGTGGTGCTGTTTCTCTGTGAGTACCTGCCTACCAAGGGAGTGGAGACTCGACATCCTACTGATGTGGCACAATCAAAGCCTTAAATATTATTTAATCAAGTAAAAGTGAAACCTCTGCATCCAATATAATTTAATATGCCCAGAGGGACAGACCAGTTCACAAAAATATTCCAGTATCTATTTTTGGAATTTTTAAATAATGCCAAACAGGTACAGCCACTGTCACCCCTGCTATTTAATGTGATAGAAATTCTAGCTAGAACAGGTAGACAAGGAAAAGAAATAGAAGCATCCAAATTGGAAAGAAGAAGTAAAACTTCACTATTTGTGAATGACATGATCCTGTAAATACAATGTTCCAAAAACCTACAACAATGGTCCTAGAGTCAATAAATAAGTTCAGAAAAGTGGCAGTACACAGAAATAATATACAATGATAAGTCAGTTTCAATACACTAGTAATGAGCACTCTGAGGAAGAACTCAAGAAAAAAAATTCATTTGCAATAATAACTAAAAGAATCATATATTTAGGAATAAATTTAACCAAGAAATTGACTTGAATGCAGAAAAATACAAAATATTCCTAAAAGAAAAGAAGATGTAAATAAATGAGAGGACCTTTTGTGCTCATGAATTGTAAGACTAATTATAAATAAATACCAATTTTATCCAAATTGATTTACAATTTCAACACAATCCCATTCAAAATGCCAATTTCCTACTTTGCATAAAAGAAGATTCGAATACCAAATTTATTTGGAATATTTATGGGCCCTGATTAGCCAAATATATCTTTAAAATAACTAAGTCAATGGACTACAGTTCCTGAATTTGAAGCATATTTCAAAGGTACAGTGGTCAAAACAGCATGGTCCTGGCATAAGGATAGATGTAAGATCAAAATATCTTTCCAGTGGACATCTTACAAAAATAGAATGACATGTCTATAGTCAATTGATGTTGGAAAAGCTGCCAAGTCCACTCAAGTGGAACAGAATTGTCTCTTCAACAGATGCTGTGAGAACTGGATATCCATATCCTAAACAGTGAAATAGATCTCCTATCTCACACCTTATACAAAAATTAGCTCAAAATGGATCAAAGACCTAAATAAATGAGCCAGAACTATAAAACTCCTAAAAGAAAATGTAGGGAACAATCTTCAAGATCTTATTACAGGCAATGGTTTCTTAGATTTTACACTGAAAGCACAAGCAATGAAATTATTTAAAAAAAGGATAAATGGGTCTCCTTTAAAATTTAAAACATTTGTGCTTCAAAGGACTTTGTCAAGAAAGTGCAAGGCAACCTAATTCTTGGGAGAAAATATTTGCACACCACATATCTGATAAGACCTCAATATCCAGAATAAATAAAGAATTCCTACAACTCAACAAAAAAAGATAAAAAACTCAATTGAAAATGGGCAAAAGACCTGAGTAGCATTTTTGCAAGAATAATACAAATGTCAAATAAGCACATAGAAATATGTCCAACATCACTAGTTATTAGGGAAATACAAAAGAAAACCTCAGTGAGATATCATTTCATACTCACTAGAATGGCCACTGTTAAACAAAACAAAACAAAACAGAAAACTCCAAGTGCTGGAGAGGATATAGAGAAATAGCAGCACTCATTCATGGCTGTTGGCAATGTAAAATGTTGCATTGGCTATGGAAGACAGTTTGGTGGTTCCTCAGGAAGCTATGTATAGAATTGCCGAATGATCTGGCTATCACACAAGTAGCAATATACCGAGAAGAACTGAAAGCAGGGATGCAGATATTTGCACATCGATGTTCATAGTGTCATTATTAGCAATTACCAAAAGATGCAAGCAATGCAAGTGTACATCAACCAATGAATGGATTAAAAGTGTAGAATATACATATGATGTATTATTTTTCAGCTGTGAGAAAGAATGAAGTTCTGATGCATGTAACAACATGGATGAACCTTGTGGTCATTAAGTTGAGTTAAATAAATCAGACATAAAATGATATATATTTTATGATCTCACTATTATGAACTAATAATAATAAATTCATAGATTTAGAATCTAGAATACAGTTGACATGGAGATAGAATGGAGGTAAAGAATGGGAAGCTGATGCTAATTTGTGCAGAACTTCTATTTAGTTTGATTTAAATGTTGGAAATGGATAGAAATGATAACTCATTATTGTGGGTGTAATAAACATTGCTAATATACATGTGAATGTGGTTGAAAGAGGAATCTTGGGGTCATGTTTGTTACTAGAAGGAAAGATAGATGTTAAAAAATGGAATTGTATTACACAGTGAACTCTGTTGTGGATGATAACTCTGGTTAACCACGCAAATATAGGCATCTTCTTTCATGAACTATACCAAATGTACTTCCCTATTACAAGGTGTTAATAATAGGGTTGTATAAGGAAAAAATGCACCTAATACAAACTATGGACTATGGTTAGTAATATTTTAATATTCTTTCATCAATTTTAACAAAGGTTCCACACAAATGCTAAGTGTTAGCAATAGGGGTGTATAGGCAAATGTTTTGTTTCTTACATGGAATTTATACAAACCTACAACTTCTCAAATGTATATAATTACAGTAATTAAAAGAAAAAACAGAAAGCATTATACTAAGGGAAAGAAACCAGACACAAAGCACTACCTATAGTATGATTGCATTTGCATAAAACATAAATATAAAAAAGTCTATATAGATATAATAGATTATTGGTTATGTGGGCCTGGGGAATTATAGAAGGATTGAGAGGTTTATTTTTTTCTCTTTGTAGTAATGAAAATGTTCTAAAATTGATTGTGATGATTAATTCTCCACTTTCTGATTATACTGAGAGTAATTATTTGCACACTTTTGAAGGATTGTGTGGTGTGTGAATATATGTCAATAAAACCACTTCAAAACATTGCTAAAAGAAATCAAAGAAGATGTAAATAAATAGGAGAAGACTGTGTGTTCATGGGTTGGAAGATTAAATATAATTAAGATAACAACACTACCAAAAGCAATTTATAGATTTAATTCAATCTTTATTAGCATTCCAACACCCTTCTTTGCAGAAAAGGAAATGTCAACCATCAAGTTTATATTGTAAGAATGTAAGAGGCCTTGAATAATAAAGCCATTTTGAAGAAAACAAATGAAATAAGGACTTAATTTAAAAATGGGCCAAACTTGAACAGACATATCTCCAAAGATGATACACAAATGGCCAGAGAGCACATGAAAAGATGCTCAACATCATTAGCCATCAGAAAAATGCCAATCAAAACCAAAACCAGAGGGGTTTAGATCCCCTGGGGCAGACGGATGGGACTATCTTGCTTGGTGTTGCAGATTTTGTTCATTGGGATGGTCATTGTCCATCATCATCTGCTTGTTAGTTGTCCTGGGAGAGTCCAATGAACTGGAGAGTAGGTGTTGCAACTCTGTTGAGATTCAGGGCCCAATTGGCACATGGAATGCCCAAAGATTTTAATCTCTTGGACATGCACCTATCAACTCTATTACTAAATATTGGCTCTAATAGATGGGGCAGAAGAATCATGTGTAGGGAAACCACAACTAAGACCAACTATGTCACATTGAGGAGGATAAATTTCAAAGTAGGGTCCACTGGCAGAGCACCAAACTCCTGAGCTTTCTGCCCTGCCTATATGGTGTGGATGTCTCCAGAGCCCTTAGGAGCCCGGCTATCTGAGGCAATATTTATTTTGGTGGTCAATGGGATCCTGCTAAGATGTGCAGAATGACATGCTTTGAAGTCTCTTAGGCATATAAACTCCTTTGCCTTTACCCTTTCCCCCTTTTGGTCAAGGTCTTTTTCCAGTTGTATTGATAATTGGTGCTTGGTCCTTTGGTGTCAGAATGGCTCATCCCTAGGAGTCATGTCCCATGCTTGGGGAAGGTAATGCATTTATATGCTGAGTTTGGCTTAGAAAAAGGACACATTTGATCAACAGTGCATCACCATCCCAGAATTCTCAGGATTGGGGAATGAATAATGGAGTAGAGTAGACTTACTGTTATTATGCTATAGACTTATTGTTATTCTAGTAATGGAATAACTTTTATCATTGTTGCGGAGGCAGTGGCCACTGGACATTCTGAGGGGAGGGAGAAAGAAACATAAGTGTAATATGGGGGCATTTTGGGGACTTGGGAATTTCCTGAAAGGCATTGCAATGACAGATACAGGCCATTATATATCTTGTTATACTTACAAAATTGTGTGGATGTGAGTGCAAACCACATTGTAACCATAATCCACTCTCAGTGGCACTGCTCCAAAATGTGTTCATCAGTTGTAACAAATATACCACACTAATGAAGGATATTGTTACTGTGGGAATATGTGGGAAGGGTAAGGAGTGGGACATATGAGAATCCCTATATTTTTTATGTGACATTTATGTAATCTAACTATCTTTTTAAAAATTAAAAAGTATATATATGAAATGCCATATGACCCAGCAATTCCACTTCTATGTATATACCTAAAAGAACTGAAAAGGAATGAGAAATTGTTAAACGCTAAAATTATGCCAATTATAAATGAGAGGAGCAATATACTAAAATTAGAATATATTTTTGAAGACTTCATTTCCACTAACATAAAGAAATTAACATTTTAAAAATCCTGAATTTCTTATATATGAAATTTTACACTTAAAATATTGTTTTATTTTAATTTAATAAAACAATTTCAGATACAATTTTACCCATTAGAAAAGCTTATATTTAAAACATGGAAATAACAAATGTTGGATTGGATGGGGGAAAATAGGCACACTCATTCATTGCTGGTGGCTATTTAAAAACTTGTAGCTGCTATGGAAGACAGTTTGGTACTTCCTCAGATAGCTAAGTATAGAATTGCCAAATGAGGTGGCAATCCCACTACTAGTATCCCAAAAAATACAAAATAGGTTTTCAGTAGATATTTGAACATCATTGTTCATAACAATATTATTCAAAATTGCCAAATGATGGAAGCAACCTAAGTGTCTATCACTTATGAATGGCATACCTACACACACAATGGAATATTAATCATCCATAAAAAGGAATGAAGTCCTGATATATGCAGTGACATGGATGAACCATGTAGACATCATGCTGAGTGAAATATGCTAGACACAAAAGAACAAATGTATGATCTCACTGATTTTAAACAATTAGAACAAGCAAATTCTTAGAATGAGAATATAGAATATAGGTCACCAGGGGTCACAATGTGTATAGGGAATTAGAAGTTAAGGCTTAAAATGCACAGGGTTCCTACTTGGAATGGTGAAAATGTTTTGGTAATGGATAGTGGCTATGGTAGCATAATATTGTGAATGCAATTAACAGCACTGAAATATTCATCTGAATAGCATTAAAATGTAAATCTTAGATTATAAATATGGTAACAGAAAAAAAATTAAATCCAAGCA
Source organism: Cabassous unicinctus (assembly GCA_029593785.1). NCBI lineage: Eukaryota > Metazoa > Chordata > Mammalia > Cingulata > Chlamyphoridae > Cabassous > Cabassous unicinctus. Next base: position 18,460 of record JAQZBX010042762.1, read on the forward strand.
ACTACACTACACAGTGAACCTTTAGTTAAATCATGGACCATTACTTATTTTACAAGTTTAAAACTGTGCTATTATCAATTGTAACAAATATTCCACACTAATGCAAACTATTGTTAGTTGGGTGGTATATGGGAATCTTGTATTTTATGCATGATCCTGCTCTAAGCATACAACTTACCAATATAGAAAAAAACTTAGTAAGAAAAGAGAATAAAAATAAAGTACCAAGGTCAGGAATAAAATAGGAATTGTTATAGACAGACAGAATTTATTTGGCAGAATATTTTCTCAAAAATGAATGTAATGAAAACAACTAATACATTTATCTGCTAATTATGTAATTTGTGTTTCAAGTGAAAATTAGAAGTTTATAATACTTTGGTCCTTCACATAATGACATCTTCACCATTCTTAAAGACTGTTCTGGTTGAATATGTGATATTAATTAATGTGATTTAGTTATTTTATAATTAAATATGTCATATTGGATGACCTTTTTTCCACTATACATCAATATTTCCTAGAAAAAGAGTACATTATGTTACAAAATAATGCAGGGGTAAAGAGCCATTCAAATTGCTAAATAATTAGATTTAAATCTAATTGAATATGAAAGATTTTTATATGGTTTCAGAATCTGCATAGAAACTATTATTTACAAAATCATCACTTGTTGAAATTAGTTGTAGAATATTATTAAAGAATAGTAAAAAATATCAGAAAGTACTAATCAAATACTTTACTTTTCAAACCATTTATCTGCTAAAGGCTTTATTTTCTTCATACACTTCTACAACAATGTCATATTCCATCAAAATGAATCATGAAACAGATTTTAGAATTCAGTTATCGACTAGTAAGCCAGGAAGAAAGAGTTCTTTTAAAAATCTAAAACTATTTCTTTCTTCTCAATACTTTTAAAGCAGTTTTGGGAAATATTTTTTAAAAGTATTATTCCATGAAAATATAAAGGTTTTATTATTTTAATAAAGTTAATATTTATACTGTATCAGTTTAATTTATAATATGCTAATTTTCAATAGCCAAAGGATCATAAGATCTTCAGGGTTTTCAAGATTTTTAGAATACAACGTATTCCTTAAGCTAGAATAAAATGGTAACAGATGGTTTACATAAATTCTAGTAATTCATGTCTTCAATATTCCACAGAATCTAAGATAGCATACATTTTTAAGTGTTTTGCCTACTCTTGTGCTCTTTTCAGTACTACATTTCCATGAAAATAATAATATAGTGGCTTTATCAGATGCGTGAGCATCATTTTTCCTCTTATTCATCACAAGATATCACATCAGCTGAGTTCTTCTATGTATTTTGTTACACTCTGAATTATCCTTGCCATATCAGGGACAATTTCTAACCTCTTTCAAACTATGCATCCCTCAGAGTTTCTCTGTTTTTTTAACCCTGAAAAAACCTTCAGAGAAAGAGAGCATTCAGTGATGATGAAAGTAGATAAAGTTCTGCTGGGGTCTCTGAAACTCTAGCTGAGTTTTTACCACTCTGGTGAAGGCAAGCCTGTGCATTAGAGAGCAAAGCGGGATTTTGACTTCCACAGATACTACTTATTATCTGTCTTCAACAACTCTCCCTGCTGACTTTAATAAGTGGGTTGAAATCCTATACAGTTATGTGGAAACTTCTTTTTTGAGCCTTCATATCCAACATTTATTGAAACATCTCAGACCCTCCCAGGTTCTGATACTCATCTCATTGCCAGCTATTAATATGAATTTTCAGAGTAATGACAAATGGGGCTACTTTCTCAGAATTGTTTCTTGGGTGGTACCTCACATTCTAAGGGGAATCTAACATGATTAATTGAATCCCATATGCAAGGATCTGTTCAAAACACTTTTGTGAAGAGTTAGGCTTTGTGCCACATCCTCTTTTTCTTTATTTGCTTTCCTTTTAAATTCAATTCTAAAAAGTATCTAATCTTTCTTTAATTTTATAACTACTAGTGGATTATTCATTGTTTTTGGTATTATAATTTTTTAACAGTATATGATTTTCCTCTATGACATAATTTTAGTCCAAAACCATATAAAGTATCATTTTATTCAGGTTGCAAAATTTTGTGGCTATACTATAAAGAGAATAAATTATATTTATAATCAGACCTAAATTGAATATGTATTGAATTGTAGTAACGTGTCACTTTTTAATATTCACTTTTGTTTTTTAACAAAAATTATTCCTAAATTTATTGTTAATAAGCACTATTAAAAATTTAATAAATCTCAAGGGTATAACCAAAGAATCCTCACCAATCAGGAAATCTGTCCTCTCTGGAGGATGAAATCACTGGTTCAACAAAGTCTCTTGAGAGGTATGACCCATGCGTGTCCTTCATAAAGACTTACCTTGTTTTTAAAGAATCTAGAAGCAGAATTGTTTATATGATTAAGGATAAATGTGAATGTCTGAGAAGTGACTCTGTGAATTTTACTCAGTGATAAAAGAGGCAGTATCACAAATTTTGTTTTCACTCTAAGATTTGCAGAATAAATATTCATGTTACAGAAGATAAACTTGTTTCCTCATAACTCAGGTATATTTTTATCTTTTAATTCATGAGCTTCTTCAAAATCAGCAATGAACATTTCATTGAAATATATGTGGTATGTCTCAAATCATTAACGTGCTTAGTTATTTCTGCTCAATATTAAAATAGATTCTAATAGAGTGGTCTTTCTTATTCTAGTGTTTATTATGTCATTAGACTTAAATGGTATCTAGTGATACATATGCGATACATAGACGGTACTCAAAAGATTGAAAATATAATAATGCAAAAATTACTTAAATATTGTACTAGTGAAAGTACTATGAATGAAATATTGCATGACCTAGATTGTAAAGGATAGCTAAGGAATTTTGAGGCAACAGTGATTGGCTATGGCTTTTCATGGATCTCTATCCCCCTAAGGAAAAATAATCCTTCAAATATCAATGGATAGATCAAGATATCCAAAGCAGATTTTACAATAAGTTGAGTCAGTCATAGCTGTATAATGTTCAAATAAATGGGCTGATAGGGAGTCTTTTTTATATAACATATCTAACATGATCTTTTGCTAATGAAGAAAATAAGAAACTAATCACTTAATATATCCATGCAGAGTTGCAAAAGACATTTTGTGGTAATATAAATATAACTTCCTAATTAGTAGGTGTATTAGTCAGCCAAAGGAGTGCTAATGTGAAAATACCAAAAATAGGTTGGTCTTTATAAAGGGTATTTATTTGGGGTACAAGTTCACAGTTACCAGGCCATAAAGCATAAGTTTCTTCCCTCACCAAAGTCCATTGTTACGTGTTGGAGCAAGACAGCTGCCGGCGTTTGCCAGGGTTCAGGCTTCTTGGCTTCCTCTCTTCCCGGGGCTGCATTTCTCTCCGGGCTTAGCTCCTGTTTCCTC